>CAJZHU020000039.1:0-224336 GCA_916048285.2 Bellardia pandia
CTCACTTGACGGCGACAGCGTACTTCAAAATTAATGGCTACGTGTTGTATGATACTAAAGATCCCCGCGGAAGAGCATGTGGAGGTTCGGCAATTCTTATAAAGAACAGAATAAAACATTATTTAATGAACAACATATGTGAGGATTACCTACAAGCAACAAACATTTGTATTGAATTCTGTCAATACAATTTTGTTTTATCATCAATTTATTCGCCGCCTCGATTTGCAATAAAAGAACACCAATACTACAGCTTCTTCAATTCCCTTGGAGCTAGATTTTTAGTTGCTGGTGACTTTAACGCCAAACACACTTTTTGGGGTTCACGTCTGGTGACCCCGAAGGGTCGTGAACTCTTCAACACCATTGCCAAAATGGGATTAGATGTACTCTCAAGCGGGCATCCCACCTACTGGCCGACGGACCGACGGAAGATTCCCGATGTTATTGACTTCGGAGTAGTGAAAAATATCCCTGTAGAATCGATACAAGTGGAGCCTTCATTAGACTTGTCTTCAGATCACTCTCCTTCTATTATTTCAATGCGTTTCCTTCAAGGGAATGGCTCTCCATTTCGGGACATATCTAAAACCAGAGTAAGTTGGATAAAGTATAAAAAGTATTTAAGTTCCCACTGCACGGAAAATGTAGTGTTGAGAACTACCGAGGATATTGATGGGTCGATTGGCAAGTTTACTGAGGACATACGAAGAGCTGTACATCACGCCTCCACATACGACGTTGAGTGCAGAAGTGGGACAAATAGAACTTATTTCGCTGAACTCGATCATCTCCTGTCAGAAAAAAGAAGAGTTAGAAGAGAGTGGCAAATCCACAGGTCTCCTGAACTGAAAGCTAGGCTATGGGTATGCAGAGATATACTAAGAAATTTCTTAGAAACCCAAAGAATGGCTTCACTTAAATCTTACTTGGAGGGTCTTGATAGTACCCCACAATCTGACTATTCGTTATGGAAGGCGGCACGAGGTTTAAAAAGACCAGTTAGAGGAAAACCTCCTCCAGGTATGGATAAAATCAGCAACAAAATGCTTGTGGAGTTACCTCGTGTAGCTAAAAGAATTATCCTATTTATTTTTAATGCTATTTTACGCCTAGAATACTATCCTGCAGATTGGAAGGTATCTATGATTACCATGATTCCTAAGCCAGGGAAGGACCCCACTAAAGTAGAGTCATATAGGCCAATTAGTCTACTGCCGACAATTTCAAAACTGTTTGAAAAATTGTTATTGGCTAAGTTGATTCCAATTCTGAACGACTCTCAATGTATCCCAAATCACCAATTCGGGTTCAGAGCTAAACACAGTACCATCGAACAAACACACAGATTGGTAAATGTGATAAGACAGTCGTTTGAAGAGAAAAAATACTGCTCCGCCCTTTTCATTGATGTGTCGCAAGCGTTCGACAAAGTTTGGCATGACGGTTTAATGCACAAAATAAAATTAACTCTGCCTGCTAACACCCACAAACTTATGAAAAGTTATTTATATGGTCGCAAATTTACAATCAAAGAAGGCGATTTTTTAAGCCCCGCTCAGCCAATTGAAGCAGGAGTACCCCAGGGTAGCATACTGGGTCCTACTTTATATTTGATTTATGCATCCGATATGCCGTTAGACCCCATAATACATACTTCAACTTTTGCAGACGATACAGCCTTTATTAGCGTTCATAAGGACCATCAAATAGCATCACAGAACTTGCAGAAATATGTTTATAAACTAGAGAATTGGCTTGAGCTTTGGAAAATCAGGGTTAACGAACAGAAATGTATTCATATAACTTTCACATTGCGAAAAGATACATGCTCGTTCATCAGAATAAATAATCAAATTATCCCGCAACACAATGAAGTCAAATACCTCGGAATCCACCTCGATCGTCGTTTAACTTGGAAGTCTCATATCGACGCAAAACTTACCCAGATGAGAGTAAAAGCAGTGCAAATTAATTGGCTAATCGGCAGAAATTCTACATTAAAGTTGGATTGCAAACTTTTGTTGTACAATGCAATACTAAAGCCAATCTGGTGCTATGGAATTCAATTATGGGGTACTGCCTCAGCATCCAACATTGAAAAAATTCAAAGGGGTCAAAATAAGATTCTACGTACAATTACTGCAGCTCCATGGTATGTTAAAAATTCTCGAATCCACAAAGATCTAGGCATTCCTTTGGTGAAAGTCGAATTTACAAAACACGCCTCAAAATATGTCAGCAAACTTGAACACCATCCAAACCCACTTGCACGAGACATCCTTAACTTTAGTGGCCACAATCGGTTGAGAAGGAGGGATACCCTTGCTTTAACTCAAGCGCAAAACAGATGACTGGATCAGTGGATATAAATTTTTTGTAGTATCATAATATTTTGTCTAGCACGGCTGGACTTATTAATTTTCTTTTAGTATTAAGATTCGAAAACTTATTGTCATTTCATTTCTGAAGATTCAATAAATAAATTAAATGTATTAAAAAAAAAAAAAAAAAAAACGCGCACGCATTCGATGTAAAAAAACAGCACCTTTATTTTTACGAAAATTCTCAAAGGGAAATTGGATATATGATTACCCCATGTTGGATTCGGTACATAGATTTCACGATTACCTTCACAGAATTTACTTAGGAAAGCAGAACCGATACGTAAACTACCAGTACCACCACTAATGCCTTGTGTTGTGGCGAATAAGTGAACATCTGAACATGACATCAAAACCTAATTGTAAATAAAAATATAATATGTTTGTTAAATAAATATTTATATACAGATTGATTGTTTTTCGACCTTCTCTGGTCTAGATCCATCATGTTTTGTTAGGGACAACACCACCTCTAGTAGGATGTGGTTATGCACCACGCATGATGGTCTTGGGTAAGGAGAAGCTTTTATATTCGCTACACTTACCCCTGGATTATCGTGACAAATGTAAAATATATAGTACATTTGACACGATTCAAAATCCTAGGTGTCAAAAAGTTGTGGTCGCAACTATGACCAGAAAATACTGTAAATACTTCAATGATAAAATAAAAGCAGACTGATATTTGATAAAATAAAACCAAAACATTTCAATACAAACAATCAATTCAATAATAAAATACGAAAAACAGGTAATTCATTAATAAATAATTGTTAGATAAAATAAAAGACAAGCATATGAATGAAATAAATAATTCAATGAAATAAATAATATAAATAAAATGATAAAATAAAAGCAGACTGATATTTGATAAAATAAAACCAAAACATTTCAATACAAACAATCAATTCAATAATAAAATACGAAAAACAGGCAATTCATTAATAAATAATTGTTAGATAAAATAAAAGACAAGCATATGAATGAAATAAATAATATAAATATCCATTTTTAATCTTTTAAATTTCATGTGAAATTTTTATTCACGGTAGGGGTGATTAAAATCATATATATGTACATATATATATATATATATAACGAAATATTATGTATTGCAGGTTTTTATAGTTTTTATATCTTGCCAGAAAGGTAGCAGTATATATTACGAATAGCAGCATTCCCACGACAGCCGGTTCTACGCACCGGAATGACCCGAGATCACTCGGCCAAGGGCTGTCAACTCAGCAATTACTGCTGTTACAACAACAACAACGAATAGCAGCTATCAAAACAAATATTTACTACTCATATTTTCATGAAGGAAAAAAATTTTTTTCCATGTACCTACACGCATTTTTTGTAATACAACAAACAAAATATCTGTTAGTTTTGCAATTGGTTATTTTAACTGCATTACTAGAAAATAACTATTTCTTCGTGAGTACAATTATACTATAATAAAACAATTATACTATTATTAATAAAAAAGATATAGAAATCCAAGATTTTTCGTAATTATAAAAGTGCAAGCCATAAACAAACCCAAGCAATACATTCAATGGGCAATGGTCAGTGGCAACAAACATTATATTAATCTTCAAATCAAACTTCCTTTTTTATGTATGTAAGTCTCAAGCAGAAAAATAAAGAACTGGCACCAAGTTTAATAAATATAAATAATAGATAAAGTAACACTTTATATTGTATGTATATTATGCATATTAGAATTTCCATACTTGAGATTCAAATCTAAACATTCATACATATGTATGTATACCAACATTATTGACATTCACTCTGTTTAAGATTATTTATGTCGTTATACATACATATTCGTGTATGTTCTAGCTTCCGATAGATTTTAAAATCACATGAAACTGAAATTTCACATGAAATTAAAATTATATGTTCCTAGCTAGAACATACACGATTATATGGTATATAAACAACACGTATGTAAATATGTATAGTGTAACTTAACTAAATAAAATCACCGTAACTTATAAAAAATGCAACAGATAGATTGGATTTACCCATCGCATTTTCTTAGGTTTCTGTGGCATGTACATGAATCTACTGGCAACTAATAATAAAATATTAATTAGTATTGATGAAATGATGTGGTCTAGGTCTCTTTCTAGGTAGTAATGTTATTTATTAACTCTAACCCTCCACAATGTGTGCCACCCATACCAAGAGCTTGCCACCGCTCTGTACTGGCCCAAATTGTTGAATTTGTATGGCATTCTATTAGCGCGCCACCAGCCAATTTTTAATTTTGGTCCAAATTCTTGAATTTCCATAAAAAAATTTCAACTAATTTTGTATTAATATCCACAATGAATATCTCTTTTTTTATTACAACCTATAATTTTCTATATTTAATAATAAAATAAAAAAAAAAATACAAAATAGAAATAAAAACTGTGTTCTTATTTATTATTTTCATATAAAATGTATGGTGGCCATTACGGGTCACCGGTGACCCGCTCCCGGAGGGTGAGGGGTATTGGACTTTGGCGCCCTCCAGCCCTTAGTCCAAAAACGTAATTATCCTAAATCCAGCGAAAAACGCTTTAAAATATGCTCTTGATAGCTATCCTAAAATTTGATCACTGAAAAAAAAATTTTCTTCGGAGATATTTGACTTCAAAGGTAAAATGGGTCACCGGTGACACCCTCCCGGAGGGTTAGGGTTAAGTAGCACAGAGTTCCATGTTCATGTGCGCCAATTTGAAGCATGTATGTAGGCGGTACTACAAATGATTTGGGCCAAGTGGCGCCAAAAAAATTTAATATGATAAAATTAATACACAACTTACCTCTGTGGATTTTTCGGGAAGATATGGAGTTGCACACCTGGAGGACATCCTTTGATACACTTCTCGTACCTGGAAATAAATAAATAAAATAATAAAAAATCCTTTTTAATATAATTTTTAACTCACATATTATTGCCGCCTCAAATCTAGTTTGTTGAAAATATGTAGCTGAAAATACATGAAAAGTAATGAATAATTGGAAAATATAATTATACTGTGATATAAATCACTATAAATGTAATAAATTAAAATAATAAATATAAAAAAAGAAATTAAACTAAATTAAAATTTTAATAGAAATACATTCACTTACCTTTTCCACCAAAATTGAATTTTATTTGAGTCAGAAATAAAGAAAAATAGTAACATAAAGAAACCGACAAGGCAGTTCTCCAAGAAAGAGACAAGAAAAAACCTACACTATCTTTGCTCTTCTGTCACCTCTGTTATACTCTGTGCCCTTACCTCCGGAGAGGTGTAACATTTCTCTACCCTTTCAAATAACAGGTATTGATTTTGCCGGCCCGTTTGAATTAAAAACATCTTCGTTAAGAAAATCACCCTATGTTAAAGGTTACGTCAGTGTTTTTGTTTGCTTCAGCACGAAAGCGATACATCTAGAACCCTGCTCAGATCTATCCTCTGCTGCATTTGAAGCTGCATTTAGTCGTTTCGTTGGGAGGCGAGGCCTACCCCAAAGGGTAGTAACAGATAATGGCAGAAATTTTATCGGTTGCAGTAGAGAACTTGAACTCAAATTTTCAGCTTTTGTTAAACACGCAGCTCACGACATAGCTCAGAAATACATTACTCACGGGTTCGAGTGGAAATTTATACCACCACACGCTCCGCACATGGGCGGCTTATGGGAAGCCGCCGTAAAAAGCTTCAAATACCACTTTAAACGAGTTGCGGGGTGCCATAAATTCACTTATGAAGAATTGGCTACTGTGTTAGCTCGTATTGAAGGAGTACTCAACTCTCGACCAATATCTGCACTCTCTGAAGATCCCACAGATTTGACAGCATTGACCCCAGGTCACTTTTTAAGAGGCGCTCTCTTGATAGCGTTCCCAGAACAAAACTTCCAGAATATGTCCCTTATAAACCGATGGGAAAAATTGAAGGCAATTCACCATCAATGTTCCATACGATGGAAAGAAGACTACCTCAAGTCTCTACACAAGCGCTATAAATGGAAGAACTCTTCTCCACACATTCATGTTGGTGACCTAGTGGTTGTAATAGATGATTTATTACCACCCCACGAATGGCGTTTGGGAAGGATTGAGAAAACGTTCCCAGGATCTGATAACAATATACGTGCAGCTGAAGTACGCATAGCTACCGGAACAATAACTCGTCCAATTGTTAAATTGTGTCTTCTTCCCTTTGCAAACAAGGACGAAGCTCTTTGCTAAATCTCAGAATTTCGGTCTAATATTAACCAAACCCTTTGTTATAAAATATATGAATTCACATTTATTCTCTTTATCTCTTAATTTAAACTTTAGCTTACTTCACACACATTTACATATTGCTCAATTATATTCGTAAAATTATGTACATATAATTTTGCATTCTACAGCACATAACCTCCCCATTTCCGTTTATCCATTTTTGTTTTAATTTTATTTTAATAAAAGTAATTTATATCCATAGGAACAACCGAAGGCTAGACATCACCAGGCCGACTTCAAGTCGACGTAGTCAAACATCCCATCGCATTATAAGTCGAGAAGAAACCACAAGACCGATTTCAAGTCGCCGCAGCCAATCCACCAATAGTGCCAGAAGACGCGACCCGGATATCTACAAGTGTGCGTTGTGTGCCAGCTTTCACGCATTGCGATTTTGTCGCAAATTCATAAAAATGAGCCCTAAGAAGAGAGAGAAAGTGGTGGAGAACCACCGCTATTGCATCAATTGTCTGGCAAAAAGCCACACAATAAGAGCTTGCCAATCAATGGACACCTGCAGGATATGTGACAAGTATCATCACACATTGTTACACCAACGTCGTCAACGTGTTCATCATCAACAGCAACAAGGTCATCGTCGGCAGCCAAACCAATACAGTCAACAACAACATCAACCACCAGTTAGTCGTGACAACCAACAGCAAGCCAGTCAACAAGTCACTCACCTAGCTATAACACCAACTAAATCAACAACACCAGATAATAAAATATTGGTAGAGGCGATTCGTTCGTTGGCTCACGTATTATGCGCCCAAGAGGGTCCAATTCTTGCCTAGTGCCAAGGCCGGCGGCATGTCCAAACTAGTTTGAACACTAAAATTATAATATGCAAATTTATATAATTTTTATATTAATTATTAAAACTCAATTAATATAAGCGTTTGTAGTGTAAGTTATATCGTAAAAGACACAAAATGTGGCAGCGCTAAGTTTTCAATCGCCAGTTTCCGTTAAAAACACGAAGTTTTAACGTACTGGAAAATTAATAACTAACCAATATATTTTACAAAGAAAGAAAACTCACTTGCCTTAAAACCATCAAGGAGCTCAGTTCTTACTAAACCTAAACTTATCTTAAAACTAAATAATTACAAATTAATATACATATACACATTTAATTGAAATTAAAATTTTATATACTTACATTTGCCTTTACATTTAATATTTAACATTGATGAATTCAAAATAAAGGAAACTGAATTGTAACAAAAGGTGATATTTATTCTATACGAACCAGCCTATGAGTTTTGTTATTTAACCCCTTAAATTTTCTCAACCCACAATTATAATTATTCAATTTCTGAGTAATTATAATTGTATCTTTATTATAGATTACCCCCTTTAATCCTGCTATAGGTCAACCCCCTTTTTCTCATCATCACTTTGGTAAACATCTATAATAAAGATATTATAATACTCGCCAAAAGTATTCAGTATAAATGAACTGAACTAAATGAACTGAACGATATAGGCTGCAACTGACCAATTGAAGATTATTCGTTTGTAAAAAGTTATATGTAATTACATTTATCCTGTCGCATAGTGCAAGATCTTATTCAGGGGGTGTCATAGAAACCAATATTGTTAGAATTGGTTTTAAAACCGACAAGAAAAAATGCTTTGTTGTCATAGGGCACTGCTACACGTTCAATAAATATCGTGATACTAGAAATATCTCTATATTTATTGAACATGCAGAAATATCCACACAGACAATACGAGTAAGAAGGACTTCGTGGGCGCATTGCACAAAAAACTCATGTCTAAAAAAAAAATATCATGAAGCGGTTTGCAAGAGAAATGGTCAGAAAAGATCCACGTTACTGGAATACAGTTCTCTGGATCTAAGTTTAACTTGTTCCAATCTGATGAAAAATCGTATGTTAGACGTCCTCCAAATAAAGCCTTTTCTTGGCGTGTTGTGGGTCCAATTGCACGAGTTTAGGGAATAATGCATCAACATCAATATAAAAACATTTTAGAAAATGTAATGGGACCGTATTGCTTTCAGAATATGCCCATCCAATACATTTTCCAGCATGATAATGACCCAAAGCACACTTCACGGTTAGTGAAGTGTTGGCCTTTGAATCAAAATATTGATGTTCTTGACTAGCCACCCGAAAGTCCTCATCTTAACCCAATTGAAAACTTATGGGCAATTGTAAAAATAGACCTACAGAATAAAATTCCACGGAATAATGGTGAATTGTTTTAGTTGGTGCACCAAGAAAAATATATCTCTGCAAAGATACCAGCGTTTAATTAATAGTTTACCAAAAATACTGGCGAATGTTGTCAAAAACAAGAGTTATGCAACAAAATATTAAAGGATAAGCCGTTTTATTAAACCTTACTAAGGTTTTTTGCATATACATATGTACATATATTTTTTTAGTTTCCAATTATGTGACCAATTTGATATTGCGTTTTTTTGGTGTTAAAGTTAATTTTCCTTAAAATGCCAATTTTTGTTTATTTTAAACTTAATAATAATTTAATAGTTTTTTTAATAAGCAATAAGGTCACTTGAATTTTATATAAAAATATTTAATTTATTTATATATATTTATTTCCAATATTTCGCTATCACAATGGATAGCTTCTTCAGGGAAAATACAAGTTTTGAATTATAATTATGGAATTATCCATTGTGATAGCGAAATATTGGAAATAAATATATATAAATAAATTAAATATTTTTATATAAAATTCAAGTGACCTTATTGCTTATTAAAAAAACTATTAAATATTGAAAAAGGTCAAATAAACGAACTAAATACTTAATAATAATTTGTTACTTTACTATTTCTAGTTATTAGTTTTAATTATATGGCCACCACCGTATGTAGCTAGAAAATATCTTACGCTAGATTAGGAAAATTTCTAATATTTTCATATTAAACATTTTCCCGTAGTTATCGATGTTCCGTTACACTATACTCGTATGCTATTTATTAAGCTGGATTATTAGTATTAAGTTAAAATTAAATATGAATATGAAATAAAAGCATACTTAATACAATATTTTTGTTATTTTTTCCTTCAGTACTTAGAAATACGCTTCAGTTCATCAGTGCGGAGTATTGCGTCTATAATGTTTGTGATGGATGAGGTAGGTCACACATTTAATGAAAATAATACATTATTTTAACCTTTTGTTTTTTGTTAAGATATTTTTCTTGCCAATAATTTTATATGTACCTGCGATAGCATTTAATCAAGGTAAGCTGTTCATTAGATAACCATTTGCCATAATTGTTAAAATTATTATCAATTGTGTAGTTATAGATAATTCAACATTCTAAACATGGTTTAATTTTCAAATTCTAAAAAAACAAATTTATAATTTATTTAAACTTTTATGCAGCTTTGAGTGCATATCACTATCAGAAGAACCCACTCTTGTATTAAAAGTGATATATTAGCAAATTATTAAATTATATGGATATACATATGTGAAAAAGAGGTATTTTCAAAGAATACCTATAAATTGAGCTTTATAAATTTTGTAAAACATATTTTTAACACATTTTTAAATGTTAAATGTGATTATTCCGCACAATAAATATCATTTCCTTAAGAATTTCTAAATTTTGCAACTTAAAATGAATTCCAAACTCTAATTGAAGAATTTTGAAAGCAACATTTTTTCAATTAAAAACGATTTTGTGTTTTTAAGAAATATAGCAAATATTTGAATAGACAAAATCTCAATGTATGTATATGTTCATTGCTCATCCTCTGCAGATTAGAAACACATCCACATATAAGCATTAAATAAAGATAGAAATAAAAGAAACAGTTTGCAAATAGTTATGGAAATTGGAATTGTATATTGCCTATCGGAAGACCAATAGAAACGTACCAATTATTACTACATATTATTATTATTACAAAACTGTAAACATAAAGTGAGATATATTTTGTAAGATTTTCTACTTGTCCTAACTTAATTTTACTTCTTAATTTCATAGATATTTATACACTATAAAATGGACTTAAAAGGGTCGTTGAAGATGCAATTAAATAAAAAAGTTATTTCTGTTTGGCGATATAAAAATATGTGTTGGAAATTTATTACGAATACCAAATGATTTGTGTTTATTGCTACCATTTTACAAATTGTTAAAAATTTAATTTATATGTTTCCATATATGTTTATCATGTTTATTAAGTAAATTCTTTTAAATAACTTGTTATTTGTCACCTGGGCTGCATTTTGCAAGGAATTAATAAGAACTGAATTCAAACGATATACTTAAATTCGATCTTAATACATCACCTCATTTCATGCAAACTTTGTAATCAAACTACAATCGCAAGATTTAAGATACCTCCATAAAAATGGGGCACGTTCTTCTTTTACCATACAGAAAAAATCTAGAGATAATAAATACCAAAAGACTCAGAATCATTTACTTAATCGATCAAACATTGTCCATACTTTACATTTTAACCAAACTACAAGTAGGTATTTTAAAGATAATTCCATAAATTATTCTTTTAGCCAGCGGACAAATACTATAGTCGCTTGGTTAATATGCACCAGTTTAAGTTGCTTATTCCATCCGTAAAGCAATGGCTTATACTTATTACTTTATATAATTTGCTTAATTTGACAACTCACTATTAAGACCGGCAGAAAATATCAATTGACGTCCATTGGCAAACAAGTACAAATAATTAGATATTTACCAGTTGTACATGTTCTTCATGTATTTCAAATTCTGTATAATTAACTATTATGAGATATTTAAAGAATCTGTGTAGATACATTTCCGAGCACTAGTGGTAAACGTTCTTCAGGTGTCTTAATTTGAGCAATAGAGTGAGTTATTAAAAATTATACTAACACTTAAACTTGTAAACTTTAAGATACTGCTGTAAAAAGTATCGCCAGCTAAAACTTCTTTTTGTCGTTTATCAGGCCACTGGAAAACTAAGTAAGTATAATTTCTCTCGTTACCAAATGTATTGTGTTATGAATTATTATCCTTGTATCCAATTTTAGATTTTATGTCCTAGGTGTTGATGCATATTTCTGAAGTCCTAACAATAGAATTTTTAAACAACTGAGCGTCTTGAATGGTGTTAATGACATTTATTATAAATTAAAGTCCAAAATATACAACTAATTACATATATACTTACAAGTTCTTAATTTAAGGCTGCTATTTATCCAATAAAGTGAGAAATATTAACGCATCTTTTGTGGTCTCCATTGAGAAGGCAGCATCCGTTTTATTTGTATTGATTGCTATATACAAATGTCCATAGTATTGTTCTTTTGCTTTTTTGTGTTTTTAAAAGATGAATTGCGAAAAAATTTTAAATAATTTTAACTTTGTATCTGTTGTTTTGTCCACAGCAATCAAATGGTTTGTTGACACAAAAATATAGCAATGAAATGTTTTTGTTTATACGGCTGTTTTAGGAACACATTTATGTATAGAGACATGCCAGATTTGCCTGTTTTTAAGTTATAATTAAAGAACGACTTTTTCTATAAGAGACTTTAGTTCATAATGTCCATGTTTTTAAAAAGATTTTTTAATTCAAATATATTAATACATTTTTTAATTACATAAAATGACTAGCGGACCCCGATGCACTTCGTTGCAACCAACCAAAAAAAGAAATGAAATATTCTAGATTTTTTTTATGAAATGAATGCATTGTATTTAAAAATTATTAATGTTAATCCAAAACATTTGGATATACAATATTTTTCGTTTGCCCATTTGAAGCGAGCACAAACAAACAATTTGTTACGCGCCGTTAAATATTTTCAAATGAAATTTAAATAACGATCCAAATGACCGGTTAAGGGGGTATAAAAGCTGGCCCGCTAGCTCATTTAGCAAAATTCATCTCAACCAGGGTTTGGCACGTAAGCATATAACACACTTCACACCCCTGGAAGTATGTTTAAAATATTTCGAAAAGGAATCTAAAAAGCACTTAATGAGGAAAAGGAAGAAATGATTACATTGGTATCCCTGAGGGATAATATGGCCAGATGGATGCCATATAGGGGTACACTTATCCCATCCCCAACCTATGACTGGTGAAGTACCCGGAATTTAACCTGTCCCGTTATTCAAAACAATCGATTACATTATGCTTACCAGCTGTGGTTTCTTCCTAGCATCCATTTAAAAAAAAATTAGCAACTCATTTTTAAATATTTTTGTTAATTAATTTCATTTTTATCTTTTTATTTATATTCATTGTTTAATTGTGTTTTGTTTGTTTTTAAATTTTGAAAATATTGTAATTAGGTAATTATAAAAAAAAGAAGAATCTTATGGGTGTATAAAAAGAACAATCTTATAAATATCTTAATAGCTACTTACTTTCTAAAAAAAATACTTAGTTTACGTGTCGAATCGCCGGTTGCAGTGTGGTTGTTGTCTAATCCATCTAGTTGTGGCTCATGTTGTTGTTGTACATATCGTTGGAGCTCTTGTTGTTGTTGTCACATGTGTTGTTGTGCATGTCGTCGTGCTCTTGTTGTTGTGGCCATGCTGTTGATGTTACATTTGTTGAAATTCATGTTGTCGTAATTCACGTTTGTGTTGTTGTAGCTCATGTCGTGGTGATTGTTGAAAGTTAACTGAATTTTTTTTGAACTTTGTTTAGGTGTTAATATGTGTGTGGTTTGTTTCAATAAGTTTGTTAATCCTTTTTTTTTTTTAAATCTAGATTTAACTTTATTTTTAACTCTTTTCTTTCAATGTTTTATGACATGGCTAATATGCTTTTAATATTTTGTTGTGTCTAAAGTTTTTTTTTATAGAACATTATGCCTTAAATTAAAAACCTCTCTTTTTTAATTTTGTAGAGGAAAGACATATGTATGTATGTATATAAAAAAAACGTGTCAACAATTTAATTATTAAGGAACTTGTTTGCATTTACATAGTTATAGTTTTTTTTTTTTAAATTTTTATGTTTCGTTATATTGTGTTAGTTTTTGTTATAACTTATTATTTTTGGTTTTCTTTTTACAAACTTATTTAATTTAATTTTTTTTTATTTATTTTTACATTCAAATATATACATGCTTTTTGTTTTATTTTATTTCTTACTAACATTGTGTAAATTATTTTACATTTTCTTCTTTGTGGTTGTTGTTATTTTGTTCCTTTTTTAATAATTTTTTACACATTTCCATATTTGTTTATAAAATAATTTTTAAAGAGAATGACTACGAAATTTTCACTGTTTATCTTGACACTTTTCAATTGAATTTTTATACACATGTGTTATTAAGAAATTACATTCTAAGATTTGCAAAGATTTATTACAAGTAAATTGTATATTCTAGATGAAATTTATAACAAAAAAATTCGTGTTGTAAAAATTTTCGACCACGAGCAATAACAACCGCCATTTGCATTTTGTTTTGTTTGTCCACATATTTATTATGTAGTTGTTGTAGTTGTTTTATTACTAAAATTATACACTATTTTTATTTAATATATATAAATTGTTAGTTTTGTAGTCACATACATATATAATTTTTGTAATGTTATATATATTTTTTTTTTTATAAATCATTCAAATTGTAGCAGTTTAGTATTTTTTTCGTATTAATTTTAATTGTATGAATTCACTTTGTGTGGAGGCACAAATTATTAATACTTTGTAATATTATACCGCGTTGAATGGAAGAAATTTGCTTTTACTTTTATTTAAAACCACTTTTAAATTCTTTCCGTCAGGCGACTTTATCTTCCAACACTTATTTTTCAACTAACTTTTCTTCTTTTGATGATGCCTGTACAACTCATTAAAATTGTCATTTCGCAATAACAACCCAAAAAAAATTGTAACGGTTTCACATTCTTTACATTCTTGCATTCCATCGTAATACTGTGTTTGTGTATAACAAGTTGATGGTAAAAAAAAATCTCTACACATGCTAGTTAGTTGTGTATGTTAAATACACGACGCAATTAGGAGAGGGTGTATGTGTGAGTAAGAAAGAGCAAGAATCATATATGAATGCGCACGACAATCGCGTTACATTTTTTTCTTCTTTTCTCGAACACAGCGTTGCCATTTGTCAAGTTTTACCTTTTTTTGCAAGTTTTTTGAGATGCAAAAAAGTTTTTAAGTTTTATTCTAAAAAAAAAAGTTTTTTGAAAATTTATAATTTTTGATAATTTTTAGTTAGGCTTGAATTCATTAAATTTAATTTTCATTAAATTATTATTTAAGCCTAACTAAAAATGATCAAAAATTGAAAAATTAACAGTTCAACTAAAAAAAAACAATAATTGTAATTTATAATTTATTTATAAGTTTAATTTAGTTTATAAAACAAGTTATTTTCACAATTAAAAAACAATGTTTTTCTACTATGCTGCACTGCGTTAGTAATTTAATGGATTTTTTAATCCATTTTTACTGCAACAATGTTTAATTTATGGCCTATTTCACGATGTCGAAAGATAACGTTCGCTTAGATAAGACTTAAGACACAAACTTTTTATCGTATCTATTTTTTACTCAATCAAGTTTGTTTATTCCACAATCAAGTTTGTGTCTTAAGTCTTATCTAAGCGAACGTTATCTTTCGACATCGTGAAACAGGGGGTTAGTCTACGTCTTAAGTACAGTAAATGTCATATAAATATTTATAAAATGTTAACAACAGTTTACAACACAAATAAACTCTTTATTTTGTACATACGAGTACATACATATGTATATGTATGTATATGGAGTTGGACAGTTAGGAGCAGGGTCAGAGGTCCAATTCGTGTGGCTTTAAGCCGGCTTGGCGCCGCCGCCGACGTTTTTTTCCAATTTGGAGCCGCCGCCGAGGCAATCGGCTGGTTTCGGCTAGTATTTGATTTTGTTTTTTTTTAGCAAAATCACTAAAACCGAATTGTACCCCTTTTTTATACTCTGTTTGTTAAGTTACACTCAAGATTATTATGAACATCAGACAAACGCTGTAAATTATGGTAAGAATTGGTAATTAAATCAATTAAAAATGGTGAAAATTAGACGACATTTTAAAATATTTAACATAAATTATGCTGGTCGTAAAATTGTCTTTCAAACAATATATCAAATACTAATAAAATTTGCACTAAGACTGAATAGAAAACACAGAATTAGGATATGCTAGTCCTATAACCAGTGTAGTTTTTGTATTTCTTAGTACGGTTTGGTGGAGGGTATTTAAGATTCGGCACAGCCGAATATAGCACTCTTACTTGTTTTTTATTTAATTTTAAAAAAAGCATGTACATACGTTTTCACCTATGAAACATGTTTTGATTCTACTGTTTGTAAGTTCCTGCCATATTTTAAAATACTATATATCTACTATTGTTTGCTAAAGGGTTTCTAAGATACTAATATCTAAATAATGTTATTGAATTCATTAAAAATAGAGGTTAGCTGAGTTTAAACTACGATAATTATACATTTGTTTATATAGTTTTTATTGAAAAGGAGCAACTACAACTACAAAAGAAGCTACTTATTATGCAACAAAAGTTGTTTACAATAAACGAAAACACGAAATTCTTATGCGGGGAATTCTAAAGTTTTTAAATAAGCTTACAAAATTGAATTTTAACGTTCGATAAAAAGTTCACGTTTTAGAGTAGTTAATGTAAAAAAAGAAATGTTCAAAACGGCTCAAGCCGACTTTGAGCCGCCGCCGGCCTATTTAGACCCAGCCGCCGCCGCCGATTATTTTTAAACGAATTGGACCTCTGAGCAGGTTTGTCAGATTTTTTTGAGCTTCGTCGCCAAAACGGATGTAAAAAATCGCCAAAATTCGCCACAATCCGATTTTGTTCAGTTTTTAATTTTTTTATTATTTAAAAGAAATAAATTTTGTTTACGCCTAAAATATTTTTTTTTTAGTTTTTGTTACATTTTTTTATTTAATTCATTAATTGTTACTTATTAAACAATATTTTAGTAAAACATATACACATTTATATCCGTTTTTGTATTTTTTACTATTTAAAAAATTTTAAAACTTTGTTAAAAGAGAGTTTTAAATTACATAAAAATGGAGATCATATTTAAATAAAAGTAAAATTAAGTAGATAAGTCTAAAGTTCGTAAACTTCATCCTCAGCGATTTCATTACTAGAATCTTGACTTTCATACATAGTTGAGTTGAATTTTTTTTTATCATTTCATTAGTCGGTGTAAACGAATTGTTCAATAGAGCGTCTAAAAGCTCATATTGAATTTTATTACTTAGTCAAGTTTTTGTACAATTCATTATTGAAAAGACCCTTTCAACGCAGACATTACTGGAACTATCAATATTGTAAGAACGGCCAAAGATATTTCCTTAAAATGGTACGTACCTGCTGTATCGTGATAATCAAACACTTTTGGCCAAAATTCAAGTAAATTTGTTGGAATTTCGTTATTAAAATAATTATTTCAATTTATGAACGGAAGTTTTCCCTATTGAGTTTCATACACGCCTATTGCTACATTTGGATCCATAAATGGTCTTAATGTTTCTTGAACAACGCCAAATTTAGTTTGAGATAATATATTCGCACACTTTGAAATAGAAAATTGTCCAAAAGCTTTAAAAAAGTTCATATTTTCTGGTAATCTGCTTATCATCTCTTTTAAAAGTTTTTTTAAATACACAAAACAGTTTTCTTTAAGTACATACGATTATTTCTACTTCGCTCAATTTCGCATTTCTTAATTCTGTTTCACACTCTGCTCCAAAATCAATTGCCTTTAGAGGCAAAAATGAATTTGAAGAATCAATAGCTGCATGTAAATCATTGAACAATTTTTCATTGTTTTCAGTATAATATAAAACAGAAAGTTTGAAAACTTTTGTTGAAAACATAAGAAGTGTACAATACATTTTTTCATGCATGCTGCCTGCATCCATGCTGTCCGATTCAAATTCCAAATTCAGATGATTCATTTCGTTGACAGTTGGATTTATAAAAACCAAAAAAAGACGATTTTTTTCATCGCATAATTTATTATAGATGTTTTGGTGAAAATCGCCAAGTAAATCGCCAGTGATATCAAAAATCGCCATGTCGCCAAACGGAAAATCTCGACGCCAAACACGTTTCAAAATCGCCACGTTTGGCGAGAGATCGCCATATCTGACAGCCCTGGTTAGGAGTACTCAAGTAAATATGTAAAAATAAAAGTTGTTTTGTTTTCAATAAAATTGGGTTTTGAAATTTTACTACTTAAAAAAGTTTTTTTTTCTAAAAAAAAGTTTTTTTTTAGAAATAAAAAGTTTTCTTAAAAAAATATATGGCAACGCTGCTCGAACATTCTTTTGGTTTCTTTTCCCTCTGTTGTAAAAAAAATCCTAACAACGAGAAAGAGAGTTGTTACCAATAAAAAAAAGAATGGAATTCGAAATATGTCAAGGGCAAATACACTGGTGCATGGTATGTAAACAGAATATGTTTGGCGCATATTTATAGTGTTACAGTACAGGTCGTACATATAAGGCGAGGTACAACTTTTTAAAAAAAACAAATCCGTAACAAATTTGGAGTTCCAACTCTTGAGCAGGCCACGTATAGCTGTCCATGTGAAAAGCATCGTATTGGATCATCCATTATTGAAATGGGATATAAAAAAAGCACCGTACGCAGTAACAACAATGTCCACATTACGAATGAATTCGATATTGAGTACACGCTAAATGGATGATGCAATAAGATGAAATTATGGAAAGAAATCACTTTTCACTATGTTTTCTGGAATCCAAACACATTTTTTGCACTGAACACACTTAAAATCACCTTTTAAATTTTCAATACTTACCAATATTTATGAAACTCAAAAAAAAAAAAAAATCACTTGTAATAAAATTCCAATTGGAAAGCAGCGAATGTATGACCGGCTGTATCAGCATCCAAGAGTGAAAGAAAGTGATTTGCAAACATGTGCATTTCAACAGGTTCATCTGTTTGACATTTGTATGCTGTCAATCAAATGAATGTGTGTATGTATGAGTTTGTGTATTAGGTTGGATAGATTTTTTTCGTTAGGTCGAACCGAAATTTAAACTTTTTTTTCAAATGTTGAATTTTTTCAGGAAAAAAATCATAGCTGGAGAATGGCTAGACCGATTTTGGATTTCAAAATCAACTAACCATCATCACTCCTCCCTGTACCTTCCCTAAAAATGTTATGGCAATCGGTCGAGCCGTTCTCGAGTTATGGAGTGACAATCAAAATGTACACTTCTTTTTATATATATAGATTATTTAAAAAAAATTTATTTATTCGAAGGTTTACTTCTAGTTAAATATAAAAAATTTATTTGAAATTTATTCTTTGTATACCTCTGTTATATGTTATACATAGCTTTCCGTTGGAAAACGTAAATGCAAAAACATACAGAAATATACAAAGAGACACTAGCAAAATGTAATGCATTTTCTGGCCTGCTAAAGCCTTCGTCAGCATTCTTTGTGTCTATTGGTGTTCATTTTCAAACTTTCTTATATTTAACTTTCAAATTGACTGTATGAGAATTTTTCCTCTTGCGAGTATTATTGTAAAATTTTTTTAAAAAATTTATTTATTCGAAGGTTTACTTCTAGTTAAATATAAAAAATTTATTTGAAATTTATTCTTTGTATACCTCTGTTATATGTTATACATAGCTTTCCGTTGGAAAACGTAAATGCAAAAACATACAGAAATATACAAAGAGACACTAGCAAAATGTAATGCATTTTCTGGCCTGCTAAAGCCTTCGTCAGCATTCTTTGTGTCTATTGGTGTTCATTTTCAAACTTTCTTATATTTAACTTTCAAATTGACTGTATGAGAATTTTTCCTCTTGCGAGTATTATTGTAAAATTTTTTAAAAAAATTTATTTATTCGAAGGTTTACTTCTAGTTAAATATAAAAAATTTATTTGAAATTTATTCTTTGTATACCTCTGTTATATGTTATACATAGCTTTCCGTTGGAAAACGTAAATGCAAAAACATACAGAAATATACAAAGAGACACTAGCAAAATGTAATGCATTTTCTGGCCTGCTAAAGCCTTCGTCAGCATTCTTTGTGTCTATTGGTGTTCATTTTCAAACTTTCTTATATTTAACTTTCAAATTGACTGTATGAGAATTTTTCCTCTTGCGAGTATTATTGTAAAATTTTTTAAAAAAATTTATTTATTCGAAGGTTTACTTCTAGTTAAATATAAAAAATTTATTTGAAATTTATTCTTTGTATACCTCTGTTATATGTTATACATAGCTTTCCGTTGGAAAACGTAAATGCAAAAACATACAGAAATATACAAAGAGACACTAGCAAAATGTAATGCATTTTCTGGCCTGCTAAAGCCTTCGTCAGCATTCTTTGTGTCTATTGGTGTTCATTTTCAAACTTTCTTATATTTAACTTTCAAATTGACTGTATGAGAATTTTTCCTCTTGCGAGTATTATTGTAAAATTTTTTAAAAAAATTTATTTATTCGAAGGTTTACTTCTAGTTAAATATAAAAAATTTATTTGAAATTTATTCTTTGTATACCTCTGTTATATGTTATACATAGCTTTCCGTTGGAAAACGTAAATGCAAAAACATACAGAAATATACAAAGAGACACTAGCAAAATGTAATGCATTTTCTGGCCTGCTAAAGCCTTCGTCAGCATTCTTTGTGTCTATTGGTGTTCATTTTCAAACTTTCTTATATTTAACTTTCAAATTGACTGTATGAGAATTTTTCCTCTTGCGAGTATTATTGTAAAATTTTTTAAAAAAATTTATTTATTCGAAGGTTTACTTCTAGTTAAATATAAAAAATTTATTTGAAATTTATTCTTTGTATACCTCTGTTATATGTTATACATAGCTTTCCGTTGGAAAACGTAAATGCAAAAACATACAGAAATATACAAAGAGACACTAGCAAAATGTAATGCATTTACTGGCCTGCTAAAGCCTTCGTCAGCATTCTTTGTGTCTATTGGTGTTCATTTTCAAAGAATGCTGACGAAGGCTTTAGCAGGCCAGAAAATGCATTACATTTTGCTAGTGTCTCTTTGTATATTTCTGTATGTTTTTGCATTTACGTTTTCCAACGGAAAGCTATGTATAACATATAACAGAGGTATACAAAGAATAAATTTCAAATAAATTTTTTATATTTAACTAGAAGTAAACCTTCGAATAAATAAATTTTTTTAAAAAATTTTACAATAATACTCGCAAGAGGAAAAATTCTCATACAGTCAATTTGAAAGTTAAATATAAGAAAGTTTGAAAATGAACACCAATAGACACAAAGAATGCTGACGAAGGCTTTAGCAGGCCAGAAAATGCATTACATTTTGCTAGTGTCTCTTTGTATATTTCTGTATGTTTTTGCATTTACGTTTTCCAACGGAAAGCTATGTATAACATATAACAGAGGTATACAAAGAATAAATTTCAAATAAATTTTTTATATTTAACTAGAAGTAAACCTTCGAATAAATAAATTTTTTTAAAAAATTTTACAATAATACTCGCAAGAGGAAAAATTCTCATACAGTCAATTTGAAAGTTAAATATAAGAAAGTTTGAAAATGAACACCAATAGACACAAAGAATGCTGACGAAGGCTTTAGCAGGCCAGAAAATGCATTACATTTTGCTAGTGTCTCTTTGTATATTTCTGTATGTTTTTGCATTTACGTTTTCCAACGGAAAGCTATGTATAACATATAACAGAGGTATACAAAGAATAAATTTCAAATAAATTTTTTATATTTAACTAGAAGTAAACCTTCGAATAAATAAATTTTTTTAAAAAATTTTACAATAATACTCGCAAGAGGAAAAATTCTCATACAGTCAATTTGAAAGTTAAATATAAGAAAGTTTGAAAATGAACACCAATAGACACAAAGAATGCTGACGAAGGCTTTAGCAGGCCAGAAAATGCATTACATTTTGCTAGTGTCTCTTTGTATATTTCTGTATGTTTTTGCATTTACGTTTTCCAACGGAAAGCTATGTATAACATATAACAGAGGTATACAAAGAATAAATTTCAAATAAATTTTTTATATTTAACTAGAAGTAAACCTTCGAATAAATAAATTTTTTTAAAAAATTTTACAATAATACTCGCAAGAGGAAAAATTCTCATACAGTCAATTTGAAAGTTAAATATAAGAAAGTTTGAAAATGAACACCAATAGACACAAAGAATGCTGACGAAGGCTTTAGCAGGCCAGAAAATGCATTACATTTTGCTAGTGTCTCTTTGTATATTTCTGTATGTTTTTGCATTTACGTTTTCCAACGGAAAGCTATGTATAACATATAACAGAGGTATACAAAGAATAAATTTCAAATAAATTTTTTATATTTAACTAGAAGTAAACCTTCGAATAAATAAATTTTTTTAAAAAATTTTACAATAATACTCGCAAGAGGAAAAATTCTCATACAGTCAATTTGAAAGTTAAATATAAGAAAGTTTGAAAATGAACACCAATAGACACAAAGAATGCTGACGAAGGCTTTAGCAGGCCAGAAAATGCATTACATTTTGCTAGTGTCTCTTTGTATATTTCTGTATGTTTTTGCATTTACGTTTTCCAACGGAAAGCTATGTATAACATATAACAGAGGTATACAAAGAATAAATTTCAAATAAATTTTTTATATTTAACTAGAAGTAAACCTTCGAATAAATAAATTTTTTTTAAAAAATTTTACAATAATACTCGCAAGAGGAAAAATTCTCATACAGTCTATATAGATTATTATTTAACTCTTTGACTACATGTTTAATATATAAAAAAATATGAAATTAAATTATTTGAGTTTAAGGACACTGAAATTTATTACTAAATTGCATTGCCTCAAAGTGATATATTAGCAAATTATTAAATTATATGGATATACATATGTGAAAAAGAGGTATTTTCAAAGAATACCTATAAATTGAGCTTTATAAATTTTGTAAAACATATTTGTAACACATTTTTAAATGTTAAATGTGATTATTCCGCACAATAAATATCATTTCCTTAAGAATTTCTAAATTTTGCAACTTAAAATGAATTCCAAACTCTAATTGAAGAATTTTGAAAGCAACATTTTTTCAATTAAAAACGATTTTGTGTTTTTAAGAAATATATCAAATATTTGAATAGACAAAATCTCAATGTATGTATATGTTCATTGCTCATCCTCTGCAGATTAGAAACGCATCCACATATAAGCATTAAATAAAGATAGAAATAAAAGAAACAGTTTGCAAATAGTTATGGAAATTGGAATTGTATATTGCCTATCGGAAGACCAATAGAAACGTACCAATTATTACTATTATTATTATTACAAAACTGTAAACATAAAGTGAGATATATTTTGTAAGATTTTCTATTTGTCCTAACTTAATTT
The DNA here is from genome assembly GCA_916048285.2 of Bellardia pandia. NCBI lineage: Eukaryota > Metazoa > Arthropoda > Insecta > Diptera > Calliphoridae > Bellardia > Bellardia pandia. The sequence continues at coordinate 23,104 of CAJZHU020000039.1, forward strand.
TACTTCTTAATTTCATAGATATTTATACACTATAAAATGGACTTAAAAGGGTCGTTGAAGATGCAATTAAATAAAAAAGTTATTTCTGTTTGGCGATATAAAAATATGTGTTGGAAATTTATTACGAATATGTACCAAATGATTTGTGTTTATTGCTACCATTTTACAAATTGTTAAAAATTTAATTTATATGTTTCCATATATGTTTATCATGTTTATTAAGTAAATTCTTTTAAATAACTTGTTATTTGTCACCTGGGCTATATTTTGCAAGGAATTAATAAGAACTGAATTCAAACAATATACTTAAATTCGATCTTAATACATCACCTCATTTCATGCAAACTTTGTAATCAAACTACAATCGCAAGATTTAAGATACCTCCATAAAAATGGGGCACGTTCTTCTTTTACCATACAGAAAAATTCTAGAGATAATAAATACCAAAAGACTCAGAATCATTTACTTAATCGATCAAACATTGTCCATACTTTACATTTTAACCAAACTACAAGTAGGTATTTTAAAGATAATTCCATAAATTATTCTTTTAGCCAGCGGACAAATACTATAGTTGCTTGGTTAATATGCACCAGTTTAAGCTGCTTATTCCATCCGTAAAGCAATGGCTTATACTTATTACTTTATATAATTTGCTTAATTTGACAACTCACTATTAAGACCGGCAGAAAATATCAATTGACGTCCATTGGCAAACAAGTACAAATAATTAGATATTTACCAGTTGTACACGTTCTTCATGTATTTCAAATTCTGTATAATTAACTATTATGAGATATTTAAAGAATCTGTGTAGATACATTTCCGAGCACTAGTGGTAAACGTTCTTCAGGTGTCTTAATTTGAGCAATAGACTGAGTTATTAAAAATTATACTAACACTTAAACTTGTAAACTTTAAGATACTGCTGTAAAAAGTATCGCCAGCTAAAACTTCTTTTTGTCGTTTATCAGGCCACTGGAAAACTAAGTAAGTATAATTTCTCTCGTTACCAAATGTATTGTGTTATGAATTGTTATCCTTGTATCCAATTTTAGATTTTATGTCCTAGGTGTTGATGCATATTTCTGAAGTCCTAACAATAGAATTTTTAAACAACTGAGCGTCTTGAATGGTGTTAATGACATTTATTATAAATTAAAGTCCAAAATATACAACTAATTACATATATACTTACAAGTTCTTAATTTAAGGCTGCTATTTATCCAATAAAGTGAGAAATATTAACGCATCTTTTGTGGTCTCCATTGAGAAGGCAGCATCCGTTTTATTTGTATTGATTGCTATATACAAATGTCCATAGTATTGTTCTTTTGCTTTTTTGTGTTTTTAAAAGATGAATTGCGAAAAAATTTTAAATAATTTTAACTTTGTATCTGTTGTTTTGTCCACAGCAATCAAATGGTTTGTTGACACAAAAATATAGCAATGAAATGTTTTTGTTTATACAGCTGTTTTAGGAACACATTTATGTATAGAGACATGCCAGATTTGCCTGTTTTTAAGTTGTAATTAAAGAACGACTTTTTCTATAAGAGACTTTAGTTCATAATTAGATAGTCCATGTTTTTAAAAAGATTTTTTAATTCAAATATATTATTACATTTTTTATAAAAATTTTCTTATTCGAAGATTTACTTCTAGTTAAATATAAAAGAATTTGAAATTTATTTTTGTATATCCCTGTTAAATGTTCTACATAGCTTTCCGTTGGAAAACGTAAATGCAAAAACATACAGAAATATACAAAGAGACACTAGCAAAATGTAATGCATTTTCTGGCCTGCTAAAGCCTTCGTCAGCATTCTTTGTGTCTATTGGTGTTAATTTTCAAACCTCTTATATTCAACTTTTTAAATTAACTAAATGAGAATTTTTCCTCTTGCGAGTACTATTGTAAAAACTTTTTATACAAATTTTCTTATTCGAAGATTTACTTCTAGTTAAATATAAAAGAATTTGAAATTTATTTTTGTATATCCCTGTTAAATGTTCTACATAGCTTTCCGTTGGAAAACGTAAATGCAAAAACATACAGAAATATACAAAGAGACACTAGCAAAATGTAATGCATTTTCTGGCCTGCTAAAGCCTTCGTCAGCATTCTTTGTGTCTATTGGTGTTAATTTTCAAACCTCTTATATTCAACTTTTTAAATTAACTAAATGAGAATTTTTCCTCTTGCGAGTACTATTGTAAAAACTTTTTATAAAAATGTTCTTATTCGAAGATTTACTTCTAGTTAAATATAAAAGAATTTGAAATTTATTTTTGTATATCCCTGTTAAATGTTCTACATAGCTTTCCGTTGGAAAACGTAAATGCAAAAACATACAGAAATATACAAAGAGACACTAGCAAAATGTAATGCATTTTCTGGCCTGCTAAAGCCTTCGTCAGCAGCGTTACCGTTGATGCGACTAAAGTGGCAATTTGACCCTTTTACAGATGCCTTGCCACTTTTTGTGTACATTTTTTTTGTTTTACTTGATACATATTAGTTTTTTTTATTAATTTTATGAACGGAAGATGTTCGAAATATATTGATCTAATTTGTAAAAAAATACAATAATGTTTTTTATTTATCGGATTTAAAGAGGCAACACTAAATAAAAGCTAAAAAATATTAATTTTTTTGTTATATGCATATGTAAACATACATCATATACAACATTTCAATGAAAAAAATACGATTTTTATTTTTGTTTTGTTTATTTTCCATCTTTTTAAAAGTGGTGCCCCTTTTTTTTTAATAAATCCTCTTTCTGTGCGACTTTCTCAAATTTTCCAACGGTAACGCTGTTCGTCAGCATTCTTTGTGTCTATTGGTGTTAATTTTCAAACCTCTTATATTCAACTTTTTAAATTAACTAAATGAGAATTTTTCCTCTTGCGAGTACTATTGTAAAAACTTTTTATAAAAATTTTCTTATTCGAAGATTTACTTCTAGTTAAATATAAAAGAATTTGAAATTTATTTTTGTATATCCCTGTTAAATGTTCTACATAGCTTTCCGTTGGAAAACGTAAATGCAAAAACATACAGAAATATACAAAGAGACACTAGCAAAATGTAATGCATTTTCTGGCCTGCTAAAGCCTTCGTCAGCATTCTTTGTGTCTATTGGTGTTAATTTTCAAACCTCTTATATTCAACTTTTTAAATTAACTAAATGAGAATTTTTCCTCTTGCGAGTACTATTGTAAAAACTTTTTATAAAAATGTTCTTATTCGAAGATTTACTTCTAGTTAAATATAAAAGAATTTGAAATTTATTTTTGTATATCCCTGTTAAATGTTCTACATAGCTTTCCGTTGGAAAACGTAAATGCAAAAACATACAGAAATATACAAAGAGACACTAGCAAAATGTAATGCATTTTCTGGCCTGCTAAAGCCTTCGTCAGCAGCGTTACCGTTGATGCGACTAAAGTGGCAATTTGACCCTTTTACAGATGCCTTGCCACTTTTTGTGTACATTTTTTTTGTTTTACTTGATACATATTAGTTTTTTTTATTAATTTTATGAACGGAAGATGTTCGAAATATATTGATCTAATTTGTAAAAAAATACAATAATGTTTTTTATTTATCGGATTTAAAGAGGCAACACTAAATAAAAGCTAAAAAATATTAATTTTTTTGTTATATGCATATGTAAACATACATCATATACAACATTTCAATGAAAAAAATACGATTTTTATTTTTGTTTTGTTTATTTTCCATCTTTTTAAAAGTGGTGCCCCTTTTTTTTTAATAAATCCTCTTTCTGTGCGACTTTCTCAAATTTTCCAACGGTAACGCTGTTCGTCAGCATTCTTTGTGTCTATTGGTGTTAATTTTCAAACCTCTTATATTCAACTTTTTAAATTAACTAAATGAGAATTTTTCCTCTTGCGAGTACTATTGTAAAAACTTTTTATAAAAATTTTCTTATTCGAAGATTTACTTCTAGTTAAATATAAAAGAATTTGAAATTTATTTTTGTATATCCCTGTTAAATGTTCTACATAGCTTTCCGTTGGAAAACGTAAATGCAAAAACATACAGAAATATACAAAGAGACACTAGCAAAATGTAATGCATTTTCTGGCCTGCTAAAGCCTTCGTCAGCATTCTTTGTGTCTATTGGTGTTAATTTTCAAACCTCTTATATTCAACTTTTTAAATTAACTAAATGAGAATTTTTCCTCTTGCGAGTACTATTGTAAAAACTTTTTATAAAAATTTTCTTATTCGAAGATTTACTTCTAGTTAAATATAAAAGAATTTGAAATTTATTTTTGTATATCCCTGTTAAATGTTCTACATAGCTTTCCGTTGGAAAACGTAAATGCAAAAACATACAGAAATATACAAAGAGACACTAGCAAAATGTAATGCATTTTCTGGCCTGCTAAAGCCTTCGTCAGCATTCTTTGTGTCTATTGGTGTTAATTTTCAAACCTCTTATATTCAACTTTTTAAATTAACTAAATGAGAATTTTTCCTCTTGCGAGTACTATTGTAAAAACTTTTTATAAAAATTTTCTTATTCGAAGAAGTAAATCTTCGAAGGCTTTAGCAGGCCAGAAAATGCATTACATTTTGCTAGTGTCTCTTTGTATATTTCTGTATGTTTTTGCATTTACGTTTTCCAACGGAAAGCTATGTAGAACATTTAACAGGGATATACAAAAATAAATTTCAAATTCTTTTATATTTAACTAGAAGTAAATCTTCGAATAAGAAAATTTTTATAAAAAGTTTTTACAATAGTACTCGCAAGAGGACAAATTCTCATTTAGTTAATTTAAAAAGTTGAATATAAGAGGTTTGAAAATTAACACCAATAGACACAAAGAATGCTGACGAAGGCTTTAGCAGGCCAGAAAATGCATTACATTTTGCTAGTGTCTCTTTGTATATTTCTGTATGTTTTTGCATTTACGTTTTCCAACGGAAAGCTATGTAGAACATTTAACAGGGATATACAAAAATAAATTTCAAATTCTTTTATATTTAACTAGAAGTAAATCTTCGAATAAGAAAATTTTTATAAAAAGTTTTTACAATAGTACTCGCAAGAGGAAAAATTCTCATTTAGTTAATTTAAAAAGTTGAATATAAGAGGTTTGAAAATTAACACCAATAGACACAAAGAATGCTGACGAAGGCTTTAGCAGGCCAGAAAATGCATTACATTTTGCTAGTGTCTCTTTGTATATTTCTGTATGTTTTTGCATTTACGTTTTCCAACGGAAAGCTATGTAGAACATTTAACAGGGATATACAAAAATAAATTTCAAATTATTTTATATTTAACTAGAAGTAAATCTTCGAATAAGAAAATTTTTATAAAAAGTTTTTACAATAGTACTCGCAAGAGGAAAAATTCTCATTTAGTTAATTTAAAAAGTTGAATATAAGAGGTTTGAAAATTAACACCAATAGACACAAAGAATGCTGACGAAAGCTTTAGCAGGCCAGAAAATGCATTACATTTTGCTAGTGTCTCTTTGTATATTTCTGTATGTTTTTGCATTTACGTTTTCCAACGGAAAGCTATGTAGAACATTTAACAGGGATATACAAAAATAAATTTCAAATTCTTTTATATTTAACTAGAACTAAATCTTCGAATAAGAAAATTTTTATAAAAAGTTTTTACAATAGTACTCGCAAGAGGAAAAATTCTCATTTAATTACATTTTTTAATTACATAAAATGATTATTATTTAAAGGCAGAATTAGTCTGTACTTTCTGTTCCGTTCCGAATCAGCTGACTTGTTTCTGTTATATAGAAAATGTATAGAAGTCGTTAGTTGGTTTGTTACTTTCCGTGCCGTTGCGGACGAACCTGTTAAAAACAAAAATTTGCCAAGTAATTGTAAGTGACAGTACAAAACAGCTGACATCCACACAACAAAAATATTTCTGGTTTATTACAAAAATTTTCAATTTCATTGAATTTAGTTATTTTTTTGTTTAAAAGTTATAAAAATATAAAAAATAAACGATGGATGACGAAAAACTCATTACTTTAGTCGAAAGTAATGATATATTGTACAATAAATTCAATAAAAACTATAGAATACCTGAAAAGAAGCGAGCAGTGTGGTCAAAAATTTCGGAAGAAATGGGAATACCTGGTAAGCTCAATGAATTAATACCATTTAACAAACTAACAAATGGTTTTCAGAGGAATTTTGTATGAAGAGGTGGTCATCGCTGCGTGATAGATATGCAAAAGAAAAGAAAAATGAAAAGCTGGCGTCTGGTAGTGGTGCCTCTTTTATACATCGTTGGCAGTATATAAATCAATTAGAATTTTTGGCCCCTCATGTGATTTCACGACCGTAAGTTTTAGTAGTTACAATTTTAATAAGTAATACATTTTTAAATTTAAAATTTTTTATTTGTGTCGTTTAGGGTTCGGTCAACAATAAATATTGCTGAACAAATTTCGCCAGCATCAAATAAAAACAACGAAACACCTCAATATTTTACATCATGTCATGACGATTCACAAGCAAGTAACAATTCTTTAAATGAAATACAATTTGCAGAAACACAGTTTGTAGAACCAGAAGAGCTTTCCTCTTCATCGGCAGTTGCAAAGTCTATACCACAAAAACAGAAGAAAAACAAACGAGTATGTGAAAAATTTGATGAAAGTGATAACATTTTTGCGGATGCAGTGGAAACGTTCAAAAAATTCTGCAAATCGAAAGAAGAAAAAGAAAGACGAAGCGAAAGTGATACCGTTCATGCATTTGGTAAAATGATATGTGCAACATTAAACTCTTTAAGTGAGAATAAACAAACAAGAGCAATAAAACTAATAACCGATGTGCTTACACAGTTAAAACTGGAGCCGGAATAAATATGCTAATTTTAATATTTCTTATAATGTACTGATTTAAGCTACTTTTTTAAACATTCTCAGCTTTTGTTTAGTTTTGCCTTTTGTTCAGTCTTAAGCTAAATTTACACGATTGAAATTTTCTTCAAAATGCTTCAAACTATTAAATAAATAAATTTTTAAGAAATTTTTCTGTTTACACGAGTTTGAAGCATTATGAAGAGCAATTTTGAAGAAAATTTCAATCGTGTAAATCTTTTAATCACTTTAAATCAAAAATAATTTTATTTAAACTAATACATATCAGCTGAAATTGAATTCATTCCCTTTAAATCAAAAATAATTTTATTTAAACTAATACATACAGCTGAAATGGAATTCATTTATTTCACAAATTTTATATTTTATTATTTTTTAATTTAAACTCATTTCATTTTTCTTTACAAAAAGTACATGTTTTTATGTTAAGTTTTTTTTAAATAACAAAGATCTCATTGTTTTAATTAAAAAATTGAAATGTTTAATAGGATTGTCATTTTTATTTGTTTTTAGAAAATTTTAAGAATTTAAAATTAAACAATAAAATAAAAACATTTAAATAAAATTAAATTTTAAATTAATTGGAATTTTGGCTAGCAATTGCCCCTTCGTTACAGAAGTATTTTGCTAGTTGATTTCTTAATTGAATTGCATTTTCTGTTGATCTTCTAATGGAAGTTGTTGTAGATCTAAGTGCTTGGCCACCATTAGCTCTTATTTCAGTGCGCCAATCACCTTCATGAATTGTGCCATCCTCACCCTCACGGTCAATAAAGTTAAATGGACAGTACCACCTTTTGTGATCATTAAGCATTATGAAATTATGTAATGCAATGCATGCTAAAACGATAATTTCACAATTGCTAGGTGAACACTCTAATGTTGTCAGTAGTATTCTCCAACGTGCTGCTAAAATTCCAAAACAGTTTTCAATAACCCTTCTCGCACGGGATAACCTGTAATTAAAAGTAGTCTTTTCTCTATCAAGATTGACACCTGGATATGGGCGCATAAGATTTGTCCGCAGAGGAAAAGCTGCATCTCCTATAAAATAATGGGGGAATACAGTGGAAGATGACGGGGATAAGGGTTTGTTTGGTGGTACGGGAATAGTTTTATTTAGAACTGATTGCCCGAAAGGACACGTACGAAAGATTCCTATAAAAAAAATTATTAGAAAAAGCAAAGAAAAATGTAAATATTAATTGAATTGCATACCACCATCACTTTGACAACCATAGCTTCCCACACTCGCTGCTATGAATGTATAATTAGCATCGCAGGCGCCCATCAAAACGATGCTAAAGAATTTTTTGTAATTAAAAAACATCGAACCGGAGTTTGGTGGACACTTTACAGCTATGTGTTTTCCATCTATGGCTCCAACGCAATTAGGAATATTCCAAAGTCTTTTAAAATCAGCCTCAATATCAACATATTGAGCAGTAGTGGCCTCGCTCACATAAATTGGAGACAGCAACTGCCATATCACTTCACACGTCTCTAAAATAATGTTACGGATTGTTGTTTTTCCCAATTTATGGCTCCAAGCGATAGATTGAATCGAGTTGCCATGTGCCAAATATCTACAAAGGCAAGTATTTAAAAAAATCAATACAAAATTAAAAGAAAAAACTTACAGAAGTGTTATTGAAAGTCTCTCCTCAGGTAATATACGTTGACCCGGTTTCCTAAGAGAGCTTTTGATAAGCGTTAACAGCAGATCGTAGACATCTTTTGTCATTCTCGTATGAAGAAATAAATGTTCTTCATCAAGTTTCTTTATTTTTTTAAAAACCTTTTGATGATATCCCGATGAAAACCAATCCTTGTTAATTGGTCGGGCATACCATCTTCTCTTACGGAACACTCCTTTTGACTTCTTTTTTTTTGTATATTTCGCACAAAGTTAAAAAATTCACCATAATGCCCATGTCGTCCATTTCGGAATCTGATGTGTAATCACTACTTATACTCATTTTTTAACTTTTATTTTATAAATGTTAAAATTGCTGTCTTTTTAATTTTGAATCATAAATTGGCGCAATTTCCTTTTTATTTTTGATTTATTTTCGTGTGTTGTCTGTTTACCTAAAACAGCTGATACGTTTATACGGAAAAACTAACTACAAAAATTTAACAACAAAACGACACGGAACAGAACAGCAACAGAAAGTAGAGACTAATGAAGCCTTAACTCTTTGACTACATGTTTAATATTTAAAAAAATATGAAATTAAATTATTTGAGTTTAAGGACACTGAAATTTATTACTAAATTGCATTGCCTCAAAGTGATATATTAGCAAATTATTAAATTATATGGATATACATATGTGAAAAAGAGGTATTTTCAAAGAATACCTATAAATTGAGCTTTATAAATTTTGTAAAACATATTTTTAACACATTTTTAAATGTTAAATGTGATTATTCCGCACAATAAATATCATTTCCTTAAGAATTTCTAAATTTTGCAACTTAAAATGAATTCCAAACTCTAATTGAAGAATTTTGAAAGCAACATTTTTTCAATTAAAAACGATTTTGTGTTTTTAAGAAATATAGCAAATATTTGAATAGACAAAATCTCAATGTATGTATATGTTCATTGCTCATCCTCTGCAGATTAGAAACACATCCACATATAAGCATTAAATAAAGATAGAAATAAAATGAGAAATCTGGTTTTATACAGTTTGCAAATAGTTATGGAAATTGGAATTGTATATTGCCTATCGGAAGACCAATAGAAACGTACCAATTATTACTATTATTATTATTACAAAACTGTAAACATAAAGTGAGATATATTTTGTAAGATTTTCTATTTGTCCTAACTTAATTTTACTTCTTAATTTCATAGATATTTATACACTATAAAATGGACTTAAAAGGGTCGTTGAAGATGCAATTAAATAAAAAAGTTATTTCTGTTTGGCGATATAAAAATATGTGTTGGAAATTTATTACGAATACCAAATGATTTGTGTTTATTGCTATCATTTTACAAATTGTTAAAAATTTAATTTATATGTTTCCATATATGTTTATCATGTTTATTAAGTAAATTCTTTTAAATAACTTGTTATTTGTCACCTGGGCTACATTTTGCAAGGAATTAATAAGAACTGAATTCAAACGATATACTTAAATTCGATCTTAATACATCACCTCATTTCATGCAAACTTTGTAATCAAACTACAATCGCAAGATTTAAGATACCTCCATAAAAATGGGGCACGTTCTTCTTTTACCATACAGAAAAAATCTAGAGATAATAAATACCAAAAGACTCAGAATCATTTACTTAATCGATCAAACATTGTCCATACTTTACATTTTAACCAAACTACAAGTAGGTATTTTAAAGATAATTCCATAAATTATTCTTTTAGCCAGCGGACAAATACTATAGTTGCTTGGTTAATATGCACCAGTTTAAGCTGCTTATTCCATCCGTAAAGCAATGGCTTATACTTATTACTTTATATAATTTGCTTAATTTGACAACTCACTATTAAGACCGGCAGAAAATATCAATTGACGTCCATTGGCAAACAAGTACAAATAATTAGATATTTACCAGTTGTACACGTTCTTCATGTATTTCAAATTCTGTATAATTAACTATTATGAGATATTTAAAGAATCTGTGTAGATACATTTCCGAGCACTAGTGGTAAACGTTCTTCAGGTGTCTTAATTTGAGCAATAGAGTGAGTTATTAAAAATTATACTAACACTTAAACTTGTAAACTTTAAGATACTGCTGTAAAAAGTATCGCCAGCTAAAACTTCTTTTTGTCGTTTATCAGGCCACTGGAAAACTAAGTAAGTATAATTTCTCTCGTTACCAAATGTATTGTGTTATGAATTGTTATCCTTGTATCCAATTTTAGATTTTATGTCCTAGGTGTTGATGCATATTTCTGAAGTCCTAACAATAGAATTTTTAAACAACTGAGCGTCTTGAATGGTGTTAATGACATTTATTATAAATTAAAGTCCAAAATATACAACTAATTACATATATACTTACAAGTTCTTAATTTAAGGCTGCTATTTATCCAATAAAGTGAGAAATATTAACGCATCTTTTGTGGTCTCCATTGAGAAGGCAGCATCCGTTTTATTTGTATTGATTGCTATATACAAATGTCCATAGTATTGTTCTTTTGCTTTTTTGTGTTTTTAAAAGATGAATTGCGAAAAAATTTTAAATAATTTTAACTTTGTATCTGTTGTTTTGTCCACAGCAATCAAATGGTTTGTTGACACAAAAATATAGCAATGAAATGTTTTTGTTTATACAGCTGTTTTAGGAACACATTTATGTATAGAGACATGCCAGATTTGCCTGTTTTTAAGTTGTAATTAAAGAACGACTTTTTCTATAAGAGACTTTAGTTCATAATTAGATAGTCCATGTTTTTAAAAAGATTTTTTAATTCAAATATATTATTACATTTTTTAATTACATAAAATGATTATTATTTAACTCTTTGACTACATGTTTAATATTAAAAAAAATATGAAATTAAATTATTTGAGTTTAAGGACACTGAAATTTATTACTAAATTGCATTGCCTCAAAGTGATATATTAGCAAATTATTAAATTATATGGATATACATATGTGAAAAAGAGGTATTTTCAAAGAATACCTATAAATTGAGCTTTATAAATTTTGTAAAACATATTTTTAACACATTTAAAAATGTGTTTATTCCGCACAATAAATATCATTTCCTTAAGAATTTCTAAATTTTGCAACTTAAAATGAATTCCAAACTCTAATTGAAGAATTTTGAAAGCAACATTTTTTCAATTAAAAACGATTTTGTGTTTTTAATAAATATAGCAAATATTTGAATAGACAAAATCTCAATGTATGTATATGTTCATTGCTCATCCTCTGCAGATTAGAAACACATCCACATATAAGCATTAAATAAAGATAGAAATAAAAGAAACAGTTTGCAAATAGTTATGGAAATTGGAATTGTATATTGCCTATCGGAAGACCAATAGAAACGTACCAATTATTTGTTAGTAATATATTTATATTTAGAATGTACTGTAAAATCGCTATGCAAAATTTAAATGTAAAATGTATGTATCATTATATTCGCATCACTGATCTATCCAGTTTATTGCAACTATGTTTTTAAGCGCCTTTTTATTATATGTATACCACCATCTTTTTTCTTTTGTATCTCAATAAAACTTATCTTACAAAAGGTTATGGTCCCAGATACGCGTTCTTTTAAATCGTATATTATTAAATTTTAAAGTAAGATAAAATTTGGCGAATATTTTTTTTTCTCAAAAATGAATAATTATACACAATTTCCTAAATTGTCGAATACAAATTACCATGTGTGGAAATTTAATATGGAGTTGTTGTTGTTAGAGAGGGAATTGTGGAATGTTGTTGTTGATGCTGTCCCTGAGGCACCGGATGAGAAATGGTTAATTCGCGACGGTAAGGCAAGAGCTGCTATTGGCCTGGCTGTGGAAGAATCACAAAAAGTGATTATAAAACAATTACGAACAGCAAAAGGGTTTTGGGATACATTGAAAAGACACCATGAAAAGTCAAACATAACCAACAAAGTAAGTCTTCTAAGAAAAATGTCATCGAAAAAGTTGATTAGTGGTCAGAGCATGGAAGATCACATTACGGAATTCCTATCAATCGTTGATCGCCTGCGTGATTTGGGTGAAACTGTTGAGGAGCATAAAGCTGTGGCGTTTTTGTTAGGTACATTGCCGGATGACTACAATGCATTAATTTCATCTTTAGAAATGCGACCTGAAACTGATCTTACGATTGATTTTGTTAAAGAAAAGCTGCTTCAGGAATTTAAAAGAAAAACCGGAGGTGAACAAGAAAATGAGGTTGCATTTAAGACACAGAAAAAGAGGTTTGCGCCAAAATGTTTTTTATGTGGCAAGCCGGGGCATTTTAAAAGGAATTGCACTAATAAAAATGTACAAAAACAAAAGTCGAATGAAAACCGTGCCAACATTGCAAAAAATGAAAATTTTGTTTGTTTTGGAGTGACTGATAAAAGGCCGAATGGGGATTGGTTTGTAGATTCAGCTGCAACGTGCCACATGTCCTGTGAGGAAAGATATTTCATGGAAATAAATAAGCAACAATCGGGATCGGTTTACATGGCCAACGGTACACAATTAAAAGCAAGTGGTATGGGCGAATGCCAGATATTTTGTGAAGGCAAGGAGATCCGAATTAAAAATGTACTTTACATTCCTGAATTTGACGTAAGTCTGCTATCAGTTAGAAAATTAACTGCAGATGGTTTTGACGTTTCATTTAACAAAAGTGGTTGCTCAATTTCACAGAATGGTCAGATTCATGCAAAGGCATCTTTGAAGGATGGTTTATTTGTTCTAGAACATCATGATAAGGCAAATAAGGTATCGAACTGTAAGAGTGATTGCATTCACGTTTGGCATCGTCGTTTTGGCCACAAGAATATACAGTCTATTTCCACATCGGTCTCGAAGGAACTGGTTAAGGGTGTAAACATAAATAAATGTACCTGTAAATCTGATTGTGAAATTTGTTTGAGAGCTAAACTAACGAGATTTCCATTTCCAAAGGCAACTACTTCAAAATCAGATGAAATTTTGGATTTGGTGCATTGCGACTTATGTGGCCCTATGCAGAACATCACCCCAGGTGGGAATCGTTTCTTTTTGACTTTAATAGATAATTATAGTCGTTATTGCACAGTTTTCTTCATTCCTTCGAAAGACATTGCATTCGAGAAGATAAAAGAATTTATTGAACAAGCTGAAAACCAATTTGGTAAGCGCCTAAAAATACTAAGAACTGATCGAGGGGGTGAATTTGTTAATCAAAGAATGCAGAATTATTTTAAGAGCAAAGGCATCATCCATCAACTTACGGCACCATATACTCCTGAGCAAAATGGTGTCGCAGAGAGGAAGAACCGAAGCTTGATGGAGATGGCCAGGTGTATGCTGTATGATGCGGATGTGCATATTAAATTCTGGGCGGAGGCTGTTAACAACGCTAACTATATTCAGAATCGTCTATCGTCAGCCGCTGTAAAGTTAACACCGTTTGAATTGTGGTTTGGTAAATCTCCAAGTTTGAAGCATGTTCGTATTTTTGGTGCTGTTGCATATGCTCACGTGGACAAACAGAAGCGCAGGAAATTAGATGATGTAGCTGTGAAATGTATTTTAGTAGGATATGCTGATGAGTCAAAAGCTTTTCGTTTGCTGAATACGGATAACAATAAAATCATTATTAGCCGTGACGTCAAATTTATAGAATCAGAAAATCATAATATATTGGTTAATGATAGTATTGCAGATAATGTGGTGAATATTTTCGATTCTATTCCGAATACTAATTCTGAAGATATTTCTCCTGATGAGCAAAACGAAATTGAGAATGTAGACGCAGCGAGCTCAGATGATTTTTATGGTTTTGAATCTGCAGAAGGGTATTCATCGTCATCTGATTCGGACACATCACCGAATACTACCATTAGTCCTAGAACTTCTTCAAGAACAAATAAGGGAATACCACCTAAAAAGTATGGATACAAAGTTTACGTTGAAAATGATCCTGTGACTTATGAAGAGGCTCTGTGTAGATCAGATCGAAAAGAATGGCAACAAGCAATGAATGATGAGATGAAAGCACTACAAGAAAATAACACTTGGAACTTGGTTGAAATACCCAATAATGCAAAGTTGATTGGCTGCAAGTGGGTCTATAAAATTAAACAGACAGTAAATGGTGATAAGAAATATAGAGCTAGACTGGTTGCAAAGGGATTTTCCCAAAAGTACGGGGAAAATTACGATGAAATTTTTGCACCCGTTGTAAAACAGACAACATTCCGAAGTTTATTAGCAATAGCAAGCTACAACAAGATGAAGGTACGTCATATCGACATAAAGACAGCTTTTCTTTACGGTGAGTTGGACTCAGATATATTTTTAAAACAACCTGAGGGTTTTATTGTACCCGGAAAGGAAGGCCTTGTATGCAAATTAAATCATAGCTTGTACGGGCTTAAACAGTCGGCTCGTTGTTGGAATCTTCGGATCAATCAAATCCTTATTGATTCCGGATTCAGAAGGGGAAAGGCCGATCCTTGTTTATATGTAAAGGGTAATGGCGATTCGATCACATATGTTTTGATTTATGTTGATGATGTGATCGTGGCATCTAAAATCGATACGGAAATCGACGACGTTGTTCGTACACTTAAATCTCATTTTACATTGACGGATTTAGGTGATCTAAAACTTTACATAGGAATCGAAGTAAGCTTAAACGCTGGATTATTTTACTTATCACAAGAAAGTTATATCAACAAAATCTTAAATGAATTTAATCTTCAAGATGCTAAAGTATCATCGATACCCATGGATCCTGGATATTTGAAGGAAAATTCCGGGAATCATCTTGGAAACAACAACTTGTACCGAAAAGCAATCGGTTCACTATTATATGTCTCAAATAATACTCGTCCAGATATTGCCGTAGCCGTTTCAATTCTATCTCGAAAAAGAAGTAATCCTAATGAGAACGATTGGACTGAGGTCAAACGAGTTCTTAGGTATCTCAAGGGAACTAAAGACTTCAAATTATGTGTTGGATCCAAATCCAAATTAGAGTTAAAAGGTTTTGCTGATGCCGACTGGGCAGGTGACATAAATGGTCGCAAATCTACGAGCGGCTTTATTTTCAAGCTTGGTGATGCTGTTATCAGTTATGCTAGCCGTAAACAGGCGAATGTAACTTTATCATCAACCGAAGCCGAGTTCGTTGCTCTTGCGGAGGCATCACAGGAACTTTTGTGGTTAATTCAGTTAATGAAGGAATTTGAAATTGAAATGGTACACCCAATTATTTATGAGGACAATCAAAGCTGTTTGAAAATACTACAGGACGAGAAAATATGCCCCAGAAGTAAGCATATAGATGTGAAATATTATTTTGTTCGTGACTTGTGGAGATCTGGTGATGTATTCTATGATTATTGTCCTACTGATTCAATGTTAGCTGATATACTTACGAAACCCTTACAAAAATTTAAAATATGTAAAATTTCTAAATTAATCGGTTTATGTAATTAGATTTAAAATTTTTTTTTGAAATATTTTTGAAGTTTATATAAATTTATTTGAGCAATAGTTATAATATTGAGAAGGGGTGTTAGTAATATATTTATATTTAGAATGTACTGTAAAATCGCTATGCAAAATTTAAATGTAAAATGTATGTATCATTATATTCGCATCACTGATCTATCCAGTTTATTGCAACTATGTTTTTAAGCGCCTTTTTATTATATGTATACCACCATCTTTTTTCTTTTGTATCTCAATAAAACTTATCTTACAATATTATTACTATTATTATTATTACAAAACTGTAAACATAAAGTGAGATATATTTTGTAAGATTTTCTACTTGTCCTAACTTAATTTTACTTCTTAATTTCATAGATATTTATACACTATAAAATGGACTTAAAAGGGTCGTTGAAGATGCAATTAAATAAAAAAGTTATTTCTGTTTGGCGATATAAAAATATGTGTTGGAAATTTATTACGAATACCAAATGATTTGTGTTTATTGCTACCATTTTACAAATTGTTAAAAATTTAATTTATATGTTTCCATATACATATGTATGTTTATCATGTTTATTAAGTAAATTCTTTTAAATACATAACTTGTTATTTGTCACCTGGGCTACATTTTGCAAGGAATTAATAAGAACTGAATTCAAACGATATACTTAAATTCGATCTTAATACATCACCTCATTTCATGCAAACTTTGTAATCAAACTACAATCGCAAGATTTAAGATACCTCCATAAAAATGGGGCACGTTCAGCGTTACCGTTGATGCGACTAAAGTGGCAATTTGACCCTTTTACAGATGCCTTGCCACTTTTTGTGTACCTTTTTTTTTGTTTTACTTGATACATATTAGTTTGTTTCATTAATTTTTTTATTATATGCATATGTAAACATACATCATATACAACATTTAAATGAAAAAAATACGATTTTTATTTTTGTTTTGTTTATTTTCCATCTTTTTAAAAGTAGTGCCCCTTTTTTTTAAGAAATCCCCTTTTTGTGCGACTTTCTCAAATTTGCCAACGGTAACGCTGGGCACGTTCTTCTTTTACCATACAGAAAAAATCTAGAGATAATAAATACCAAAAGACTCAGAATCATTTACTTAATCGATCAAACATTGTCCATACTTTACATTTTAACCAAACTACAAGTAGGTATTTTAAAGATAATTCCATAAATTATTCTTTTAGCCAGCGGACAAATGCTATAGTTGCTTGGTTAATATGCACCAGTTTTAGCTGCTTATTCCATCCGTAAAGCAATGGCTTATACTTATTACTTTATATAATTTGCTTAATTTGACAACTCACTATTAAGACCGGCAGAAAATATCAATTGACGTCCATTGGCAAACAAGTACAAATAATTAGATATTTACCAGTTGTACACGTTCTTCATGTATTTCAAATTCTGTATAATTAACTATTATGAGATATTTAAAGAATCTGTGTAGATACATTTCCGAGCACTAGTGGTAAACGTTCTTCAGGTGTCTTAATTTGAGCAATAGAGTGAGTTATTAAAAATTATACTAACACTTAAACTTGTAAACTTTAAGATACTGCTGTAAAAAGTATCGCCAGCTAAAACTTCTTTTTGTCGTTTATCAGGCCACTGGAAAACTAAGTAAGTATAATTTCTCTCGTTACCAAATGTATTGTGTTATGAATTATTATCCTTGTATCCAATTTTAGATTTTATGTCCTAGGTGTTGATGCATATTTCTGAAGTCCTAACAATAGAATTTTTAAACAACTGAGCGTCTTGAATGGTGTTAATGACATTTATTATAAATTAAAGTCCAAAATATACAACTAATTACATATATACTTACAAGTTCTTAATTTAAGGCTGCTATTTATCCAATAAAGTGAGAAATATTAACGCATCTTTTGTGGTCTCCATTGAGAAGGCAGCATCCGTTTTATTTGTATTGATTGCTATATACAAATGTCCATAGTATTGTTCTTTTGCTTTTTTGTGTTTTTAAAAGATGAATTGCGAAAAAATTTTAAATAATTTTAACTTTGTATCTGTTGTTTTGTCCACAGCAATCAAATGGTTTGTTGACACAAAAATATAGCAATGAAATGTTTTTGTTTATACAGCTGTTTTAGGAACACATTTATGTATAGAGACATGCCAGATTTGCCTGTTTTTAAGTTGTAATTAAAGAACGACTTTTTCTATAAGAGACTTTAGTTCATAATTAGATAGTCCATGTTTTTAAAAAGATTTTTTAATTCAAATATATTATTACATTTTTTAATTACATAAAATGATTATTATTTAACTCTTTGACTACATGTTTAATATTAAAAAAAATATGAAATTAAATTATTTGAGTTTAAGGACACTGAAATTTATTACTAAATTGCATTGCCTCAAAGTGATATATTAGCAAATTATTAAATTATATGGATATACATATGTGAAAAAGAGGTATTTTCAAAGAATACCTATAAATTGAGCTTTATAAATTTTGTAAAACATATTTTTAACACATTTTTAAATGTGATTATTCCGCACAATAAATATCATTTCCTTAAGAATTTCTAAATTTTGCAACTTAAAATGAATTCCAAACTCTAATTGAAGAATTTTGAAAGCAACATTTTTTCAATTAAAAACGATTTTGTGTTTTTAATAAATATAGCAAATATTTGAATAGACAAAATCTCAATGTATGTATATGTTCATTGCTCATCCTCTGCAGATTAGAAACACATCCACATATAAGCATTAAATAAAGATAGAAATAAAAGAAACAGTTTGCAAATAGTTATGGAAATTGGAATTGTATATTGCCTATCGGAAGACCAATAGAAACGTACCAATTATTTGTTAGTAATATATTTATATTTAGAATGTACTGTAAAATCGCTATGCAAAATTTAAATGTAAAATGTATGTATCATTATATTCGCATCACTGATCTATCCAGTTTATTGCAACTATGTTTTTAAGCGCCTTTTTATTATATGTATACCACCATCTTTTTTCTTTTGTATCTCAATAAAACTTATCTTACAAAAGGTTATGGTCCCAGATACGCGTTCTTTTAAATCGTATATTATTAAATTTTAAAGTAAGATAAAATTTGGCGAATATTTTTTTTTCTCAAAAATGAATAATTATACACAATTTCCTAAATTGTCGAATACAAATTACCATGTGTGGAAATTTAATATGGAGTTGTTGTTGTTAGAGAGGGAATTGTGGAATGTTGTTGTTGATGCTGTCCCTGAGGCACCGGATGAGAAATGGTTAATTCGCGACGGTAAGGCAAGAGCTGCTATTGGCCTGGCTGTGGAAGAATCACAAAAAGTGATTATAAAACAATTACGAACAGCACAAGGGTTTTGGGATACATTGAAAAGACACCATGAAAAGTCAAACATAACCAACAAAGTAAGTCTTCTAAGAAAAATGTCATCGAAAAAGTTGATTAGTGGTCAGAGCATGGAAGATCACATTACGGAATTCCTATCAATCGTTGATCGCCTGCGTGATTTGGGTGAAACTGTTGAGGAGCATAAAGCTGTACATTGCCGGATGACTACAATGCATTAATTTCATCTTTAGAAATGCGACCTGAAACTGATCTTACGATTGATTTTGTTAAAGAAAAGCTGCTTCAGGAATTTAAAAGAAAAACCGGAGGTGAACAAGAAAATGAGGTTGCATTTAAGACACAGAAAAAGAGGTTTGCGCCAAAATGTTTTTTATGTGGCAAGCCGGGGCATTTTAAAAGGAATTGCACTAATAAAAATGTACAAAAACAAAAGTCGAATGAAAACCGTGCCAACATTGCAAAAAATGAAAATTTTGTTTGTTTTGGAGTGACTGATAAAAGGCCGAATGGGGATTGGTTTGTAGATTCAGCTGCAACGTGCCACATGTCCTGTGAGGAAAGATATTTCATGGAAATAAATAAGCAACAATCGGGATCGGTTTACATGGCCAACGGTACACAATTAAAAGCAAGTGGTATGGGCGAATGCCAGATATTTTGTGAAGGCAAGGAGATCCGAATTAAAAATGTACTTTACATTCCTGAATTTGACGTAAGTCTGCTATCAGTTAGAAAATTAACTGCAGATGGTTTTGACGTTTCATTTAACAAAAGTGGTTGCTCAATTTCACAGAATGGTCAGATTCATGCAAAGGCATTGTAATGCTTGTAGCTCTTATGGGTTTCAATTCACGAAACATAAAAATTAATAATTTGTGGTGGCCAGATTGTTGGCGGTGCTGGCATGCTGGCGTAACGCCGGCTAGGGCTCGCCGTACTGGGGTGTGGTTCTTGCCAACCAACCTGGTAATTCGCTACTACAAAAAATTCATGCCAGCCTAGTTATAATATTTATAAGAAAAAGACAGGAACCCGAAAGTAAACAAAAAAAACAAGACTATTGTATTTTGACTGCTATTTTTGCACCTTGTACTCACCCATTGTTTGCACCTCCTACCTAGGAGTTGAGGTTGGCGGGTGTTCTGCCAACTACGTCCCTCCCGCTTGAAATTCGGTTGAATTTCACCGTGACGACCTGAAATAAAATGTTTGTTGGATCGTCCCAAAAAATCACCAATTACCTTACCATCACCTTCCTATTATTCCCTTGTGAGTTTATTCACTCATGGTAAATAAAAAAAAACTTGAAATTTTCTTATTCAAATTCATACTACAAATTCATTTTCTTTATTCATAAAACATGGGGTTAAATTAATCTTTGGAACTTTGTATTTATGTATAAAAAAAACCAATGATACAATAGAACTTTAAAGACTAAATATCAATAAAAAAAAATTTTTTTTTTTAAAAATGCAAGAAAGGAAAACAAGTTATAATTCAAAAATTTTCTTCTTCCTTTTTATGTGCTTATATAGGAACAGCTGCGGAACGATGACTGCCGTATGTTCGTACTGTTCAAAATTATTTTTGTCCTAGGTAAGTTCTATTCCTTTAATAATCTTGTACATATATATTTAATTTTCCTCAAACCTCTCTTTTCTTCTAAGATAAGGAAACCACAATTGCCCTCTGGACAATTGCCCTACGGATTCTACAGGCCTGAGCTCAACCCTATACACTCGCGCACCTGGGCAAATACGCTGCCAGGGACTGACAAAAAAAGGCAATGCTAAATAAATTGCTGTAGTGTTTTCCCTATATTTTATTTTAGATGCAATAAAAAAATTGAATATATATGTCTAGTTTTACTTTTGTCAGTATGGATGTCGGTCTTGTGTTTCCGGGTCAAAATTATTGGGTGGCAGATTACCTGTTTTACTTATTTTACTGCTGCTGTTGTGGCTGGTGAGCTGGTGTCTTCCCCTGTTGGATGTGCCGTTTTTTTTTTTTTTAAGATTTAGCCGGGTGTGGGTGTTGTTCCTTCTGGGGCCAAATATATCGGATGCCGGGCCCTCACACTTCGGCTTGGTGTTGGTGTTGTTCCCTCTGGGGCCTACAAGCTTGGGCAAAATGGATCTGGTGTCTGGCCTTCACACTTTAGCCTTGGTGTTGGTTCTCCCAAAAAGCTCTGCTGTCCTCAGTTCAGGGATTCTAGCTCTTGGGTGTAATTTTTTTTGGCGTGTTGTTTTTGTCCACACGATCTGCTGTCCTCCGTACGGACCTTCTGGTTATTGGGGTGGAGTTTTTGCGTTTTGGTTCGCGGTGGTTGGGCCGGGTTTGTCTTTTGTTTTGCTTTATGGTATTCTAAACTTTCTTTTTCTTTATTTAATTCACCTTCTAATTTTTTGTTGTTAATTTTTTAAATGTCTTTTTGAACGTGCTCTGATTTATTAAAATTTATGTTCTTTGTCTTATTTGTGTACTTTTGTAATTTTTAATTCTTTTATTTTATGCTGTTGAGTTCTTGTACTTTTTTATAAATTTCGTTTTAGATTTTGCAAACCCTCCGGCGACCAATCTGTTTCTTTGCTCAAACTCAAATTGTCTTCACACACCATCTTTTTCCTTTTTATCAGCTCCACTTGAGACGCCAAAACCACACAAAAAAAAGATGTCGCCCGATCGCCATTTGTGAACAATCTATTCAGCTATTATGTTTTTTTCTTTCTATGTTTGTCTCTTTCCTTTTTGTTTAATTTGTACCTCTATCCCTACTCTATACTCATCCCTTTCTATTTCTGTCCGCGTTGCCAACCAATATTATTTTTCTTAATCCTATGAAGGGTACACACGACAGCATCTTTGAAGGATGGTTTATTTGTTCTAGAACATCATGATAAGGCAAATAAGGTATCGAACTGTAAGAGTGATTGCATTCACGTTTGGCATCGTCGTTTTGGCCACAAGAATATACAGTCTATTTCCACATCGGTCTCGAAGGAACTGGTTAAGGGTGTAAACATAAATAAATGTACCTGTAAATCTGATTGTGAAATTTGTTTGAGAGCTAAACTAACGAGATTTCCATTTCCAAAGGCAACTACTTCAAAATCAGATGAAATTTTGGATTTGGTGCATTGCGACTTATGTGGCCCTATGCAGAACATCACCCCAGGTGGGAATCGTTTCTTTTTGACTTTAATAGATAATTATAGTCGTTATTGCACAGTTTTCTTCATTCCTTCGAAAGACATTGCATTCGAGAAGATAAAAGAATTTATTGAACAAGCTGAAAACCAATTTGGTAAGCGCCTAAAAATACTAAGAACTGATCGAGGGGGTGAATTTGTTAATCAAAGAATGCAGAATTATTTTAAGAGCAAAGGCATCATCCATCAACTTACGGCACCATATACTCCTGAGCAAAATGGTGTCGCAGAGAGGAAGAACCGAAGCTTGATGGAGATGGCCAGGTGTATGCTGTATGATGCGGATGTGCATATTAAATTCTGGGCGGAGGCTGTTAACAACGCTAACTATATTCAGAATCGTCTATCGTCAGCCGCTGTAAAGTTAACACCGTTTGAATTGTGGTTTGGTAAATCTCCAAGTTTGAAGCATGTTCGTATTTTTGGTGCTGTTGCATATGCTCACGTGGACAAACAGAAGCGCAGGAAATTAGATGATGTAGCTGTGAAATGTATTTTAGTAGGATATGCTGATGAGTCAAAAGCTTTTCGTTTGCTGAATACGGATAACAATAAAATCATTATTAGCCGTGACGTCAAATTTATCAGGCATGTTCTGAAAATCACTTTTTCATAAAATGATTTGAAATCACTGAAAAGGTGTTCTGTGCACAAAAATTATTGAAATCTCGTGATTTAAAACCGGTCATCTAACAGCCTAATGATTTCAAATCACATAGAGTTTTTTAAGCATTTTTCTTTAAACTCTTGTAATAAAATTATCACATACACTTAAAATAATTTGTTCTTTATTTGTTTTTGAAATAAAACTAACTATTTTACACAGAAAATGCTTAAAATTTACAAATTTAGTAAGACGTTGTATTTTTTGCGTACCATTTTTTTAGATTTGTTTACATTTTTCGTGATTTACTTTTACTTTTTAGTAGTCAACACAAAGAAAATCAGCTGTTAGTCGTGATTTAGAACAATCAAAATCACTACTAAAAATTAAAAATCTCGTGATTTTCAGAACACCAAAATATTCCTCCCGTGATTTCAAAATCGTTCGTGATTTAAAATCACCGTGATTTCAGAACATGCCTGTATAGAATCAGAAAATCATAATATATTGGTTAATGATAGTATTGCAGATAATGTGGTGAATATTTTCGATTCTATTCCGAATACTAATTCTGAAGATATTTCTCCTGATGAGCAAAACGAAATTGAGAATGTAGACGCAGCGAGCTCAGATGATTTTTATGGTTTTGAATCTGCAGAAGGGTATTCATCGTCATCTGATTCGGACACATCACCGAATACTACCATTAGTCCTAGAACTTCTTCAAGAACAAATAAGGGAATACCACCTAAAAAGTATGGATACAAAGTTTACGTTGAAAATGATCCTGTGACTTATGAAGAGGCTCTGTGTAGATCAGATCGAAAAGAATGGCAACAAGCAATGAATGATGAGATGAAAGCACTGCAAGAAAATAACACTTGGAACTTGGTTGAAATACCCAATAATGCAAAGTTGATTGGCTGCAAGTGGGTCTATAAAATTAAACAGACAGTAAATGGTGATAAGAAATATAGAGCTAGACTGGTTGCAAAGGGATTTTCCCAAAAGTACGGGGAAAATTACGATGAAATTTTTGCACCCGTTGTAAAACAGACAACATTCCGAAGTTTATTAGCAATAGCAAGCTACAACAAGATGAAGGTACGTCATATCGACATAAAGACAGCTTTTCTTTACGGTGAGTTGGACTCAGATATATTTTTAAAACAACCTGAGGGTTTTATTGTACCCGGAAAGGAAGGCCTTGTATGCAAATTAAATCATAGCTTGTACGGGCTTAAACAGTCGGCTCGTTGTTGGAATCTTCGGATCAATCAAATCCTTATTGATTCCGGATTCAGAAGGGGAAAGGCCGATCCTTGTTTATATGTAAAGGGTAATGGCGATTCGATCACATATGTTTTGATTTATGTTGATGATGTGATCGTGGCATCTAAAATCGATACGGAAATCGACGACGTTGTTCGTACACTTAAATCTCATTTTACATTGACGGATTTAGGTGATCTAAAACTTTACATAGGAATCGAAGTAAGCTTAAACGCTGGATTATTTTACTTATCACAAGAAAGTTATATCAACAAAATCTTAAATGAATTTAATCTTCAAGATGCTAAAGTATCATCGATACCCATGGATCCTGGATATTTGAAGGAAAATTCCGGGAATCATCTTGGAAACAACAACTTGTACCGAAAAGCAATCGGTTCACTATTATATGTCTCAAATAATACTCGTCCAGATATTGCCGTAGCCGTTTCAATTCTATCTCGAAAAATAAGTAATCCTAATGAGAACGATTGGACTGAGGTCAAACGAGTTCTTAGGTATCTCAAGGGAACTAAAGACTTCAAATTATGTGTTGGATCCAAATCCAAATTAGAGTTAAAAGGTTTTGCTGATGCCGACTGGGCAGGTGACATAAATGGTCGCAAATCTACGAGCGGCTTTATTTTCAAGCTTGGTGATGCTGTTATCAGTTATGCTAGCCGTAAACAGGCGAATGTAACTTTATCATCAACCGAAGCCGAGTTCGTTGCTCTTGCGGAGGCATCACAGGAACTTTTGTGGTTAATTCAGTTAATGAAGGAATTTGAAATTGAAATGGTACACCCAATTATTTATGAGGACAATCAAAGCTGTTTGAAAATACTACAGGACGAGAAAATATGCCCCAGAAGTAAGCATATAGATGTGAAATATTATTTTGTTCGTGACTTGTGGAGATCTGGTGATGTATTCTATGATTATTGTCCTACTGATTCAATGTTAGCTGATATACTTACGAAACCCTTACAAAAATTTAAAATATGTAAAATTTCTAAATTAATCGGTTTATGTAATTAGATTTAAAATTTTTTTTTGAAATATTTTTGAAGTTTATATAAATTTATTTGAGCAATAGTTATAATATTGAGAAGGGGTGTTAGTAATATATTTATATTTAGAATGTACTGTAAAATAGCTATGCAAAATTTAAATGTAAAATGTATGTATCATTATATTCGCATCACTGATCTATCCAGTTTATTGCAACTATGTTTTTAAGCGCCTTTTTATTATATGTATACCACCATCTTTTTTCTTTTGTATCTCAATAAAACTTATCTTACAATATTATTACTATTATTATTATTACAAAACTGTAAACATAAAGTGAGATATATTTTGTAAGATTTTCTACTTGTCCTAACTTAATTTTACTTCTTAATTTCATAGATATTTATACACTATAAAATGGACTTAAAAGGGTCGTTGAAGATGCAAATAAATAAAAAAGTTATTTCTGTTTGGCGATATAAAAATATGTGTTGGAAATTTATTACGAATACCAAATGATTTGTGTTTATTGCTACCATTTTACAAATTGTTAAAAATTTAATTTATATGTTTCCATATATGTATGTTTATCATGTTTATTAAGTAAATTCTTTTAAATACATAACTTGTTATTTGTCACCTGGGCTACATTTTGCAAGGAATTAATAAGAACTGAATTCAAACGATATACTTAAATTCGATCTTAATACATCACCTCATTTCATGCAAACTTTGTAATCAAACTACAATCGCAAGATTTAAGATACCTCCATAAAAATGGGGCACGTTCTTCTTTTACCATACAGAAAAAATCTAGAGATAATAAATACCAAAAGACTCAGAATCATTTACTTAATCGATCAAACATTGTCCATACTTTACATTTTAACCAAACTACAAGTAGGTATTTTAAAGATAATTCCATAAATTATTCTTTTAGCCAGCGGACAAATGCTATAGTTGCTTGGTTAATATGCACCAGTTTTAGCTGCTTATTCCATCCGTAAAGCAATGGCTTATACTTACATATTACTTTATATAATTTGCTTAATTTGACAACTCACTATTAAGACCGGCAGAAAATATCAATTGACGTCCATTGGCAAACAAGTACAAATAATTAGATATTTACCAGTTGTACACGTTCTTCATGTATTTCAAATTCTGTATAATTAACTATTATGAGATATTTAAAGAATCTGTGTAGATACATTTCCGAGCACTAGTGGTAAACGTTCTTCAGGTGTCTTAATTTGAGCAATAGAGTGAGTTATTAAAAATTATACTAACACTTAAACTTGTAAACTTTAAGATACTGCTGTAAAAAGTATCGCCAGCTAAAACTTCTTTTTGTCGTTTATCAGGCCACTGGAAAACTAAGTAAGTATAATTTCTCTCGTTACCAAATGTATTGTGTTATGAATTATTATCCTTGTATCCAATTTTAGATTTTATGTCCTAGGTGTTGATGCATATTTCTGAAGTCCTAACAATAGAATTTTTAAACAACTGAGCGTCTTGAATGGTGTTAATGACATTTATTATAAATTAAAGTCCAAAATATACAACTAATTACATATATACTTACAAGTTCTTAATTTAAGGCTGCTATTTATCCAATAAAGTGAGAAATATTAACGCATCTTTTGTGGTCTCCATTGAGAAGGCAGCATCCGTTTTATTTGTATTGATTGCTATATACAAATGTCCATAGTATTGTTCTTTTGCTTTTTTGTGTTTTTAAAAGATGAATTGCGAAAAAATTTTAAATAATTTTAACTTTGTATCTGTTGTTTTGTCCACAGCAATCAAATGGTTTGTTGACACAAAAATATAGCAATGAAATGTTTTTGTTTATACAGCTGTTTTAGGAACACATTTATGTATAGAGACATGCCAGATTTGCCTGTTTTTAAGTTGTAATTAAAGAACGACTTTTTCTATAAGAGACTTTAGTTCATAATTAGATAGTTCATGTTTTTAAAAAGATTTTTTAATTCAAATATATTATTACATTTTTTAATTACATAAAATGATTATTATTTAACTCTTTGACTACATGTTTAATATTTAAAAAAAATATGAAATGACACTGAAATTTATTACTAAATTGCATTGCCTCAAAGTGATATATTAGCAAATTATTAAATTATATGGATATACATATGTGAAAAAGAGGTATTTTCAAAGAATACCTATAAATTGAGCTTTATAAATTTTGTAAAACATATTTGTAACACATTTTTAAATGTTAAATGTGATTATTCCGCACAATAAATATCATTTCCTTAAGAATTTCTAAATTTTGCAACTTAAAATGAATTCCAAACTCTAATTGAAGAATTTTGAAAGCAACATTTTTTCAATTAAAAACGATTTTGTGTTTTTAAGAAATATATCAAATATTTGAATAGACAAAATCTCAATGTATGTATATGTTCATTGCTCATCCTCTGCAGATTAGAAACACATCCACATATAAGCATTAAATAAAGATAGAAATAAAAGAAACAGTTTGCAAATAGTTATGGAAATTGGAATTGTATATTGCCTATCGGAAGACCAATAGAAACGTACCAATTATTACTATTATTATTATTACAAAACTGTAAACATAAAGTGAGATATATTTTGTAAGATTTTCTATTTGTCCTAACTTAATTTTACTTCTTAATTTCATAGATATTTATACACTATAAAATGGACTTAAAAGGGTCGTTGAAGATGCAATTAAATAAAAAAGTTATTTCTGTTTGGCGATATAAAAATATGTGTTGGAAATTTATTACGAATACCAAATGATTTGTGTTTATTGCTACCATTTTACAAATTGTTAAAAATTTAATTTATATGTTTCCATATATGTTTATCATGTTTATTAAGTAAATTCTTTTAAATAACTTGTTATTTGTCACCTGGGCTATATTTTGCAAGGAATTAATAAGAACTGAATTCAAACAATATACTTAAATTCGATCTTAATACATCACCTCATTTCATGCAAACTTTGTAATCAAACTACAATCGCAAGATTTAAGATACCTCCATAAAAATGGGGCACGTTCTTCTTTTACCATACAGAAAAATTCTAGAGATAATAAATACCAAAAGACTCAGAATCATTTACTTAATCGATCAAACATTGTCCATACTTTACATTTTAACCAAACTAAAAGTAGGTATTTTAAAG
The DNA here is from genome assembly GCA_916048285.2 of Bellardia pandia. Lineage (NCBI taxonomy): Eukaryota > Metazoa > Arthropoda > Insecta > Diptera > Calliphoridae > Bellardia > Bellardia pandia. Next base: position 51,832 of record CAJZHU020000039.1, read on the forward strand.
ATAATTCCATAAATTATTCTTTTAGCCAGCGGACAAATGCTATAGTTGCTTGGTTAATATGCACCAGTTTAAGCTGCTTATTCCATCCGTAAAGCAATGGCTTATACTTATTACTTTATATAATTTGCTTAATTTGACAACTCACTATTAAGACCGGCAGAAAATATCAATTGACGTCCATTGGCAAACAAGTACAAATAATTAGATATTTACCAGTTGTACACGTTCTTCATGTATTTCAAATTCTGTATACATAATTAACTATTATGAGATATTTAAAGAATCTGTGTAGATACATTTCCGAGCACTAGTGGTAAACGTTCTGCAGGTGTCTTAATTTGAGCAATAGAGTGAGTTATTAAAAATTATACTAACACTTAAACTTGTAAACTTTAAGATACTGCTGTAAAAAGTATCGCCAGCTAAAACTTCTTTTTGTCGTTTATCAGGCCACTGGAAAACTAAGTAAGTATAATTTCTCTCGTTACCAAATGTATTGTGTTATGAATTATTATCCTTGTATCCAATTTTAGATTTTATGTCCTAGGTGTTGATGCATATTTCTGAAGTCCTAACAATAGAATTTTTAAACAACTGAGCGTCTTGAATGGTGTTAATGACATTTATTATAAATTAAAGTCCAAAATATACAACTAATTACATATATACTTACAAGTTCTTAATTTAAGGCTGCTATTTATCCAATAAAGTGAGAAATATTAACGCATCTTTTGTGGTCTCCATTGAGAAGGTAGCATCCGTTTTATTTGTATTGATTGCTATATACAAATGTCCATAGTATTGTTCTTTTGCTTTTTTGTGTTTTTAAAAGATGAATTGCGAAAAAATTTTAAATAATTTTAACTTTGTATCTGTTGTTTTGTCCACAGCAATCAAATTGTAACGCGTCGTCTACGAAAAATATATAACAATAAAAACTGCTAAAAATTTGCCTTATGAATATGCTTAGATTTCTTGAACGCTTGGTTAAGGGCAAAACAAATGATGTTCGACTAGCTCAGTGGTACAAAATGGTTCTTAACCCGGTTTCACAGACGCTTACATATAATACACTATTTGCCTTAAACTACCATAGTGTATTTAATTTTTATAAAAAGAAAAAAAAAACAAATGCTCAAAATTTTTTTTATTATGTTGTTGGCAAGATGTTGTGCCGATTTGGGTACATTTTTCCCTCCCTACTGACTACTGGACTGTCAGACGCCTTGACAGAATGTATACCCTGAATTTCTATTTCTGTCCCTAAATGTGTGTGTTGATCTTTTACTCACTTCTCATAGTGATTCCTAGCATCCCTCCTTTAGAAAAATTTAGTAATGCATTTTAGAATTTCTTTCCATTTTTAATAAAAACGTTCTTTATTTAATTTTCTTAAGTTTACTAGACCTAGCTTCTAACAATTTTTCTTTTTATAATTTTAAATTTCTTTTTTTTTATAATTTCAAAATTATGGTGTATGTACATTGTTTATTTTAAATGTGAAAAAGTATAATAATAATATTGGTAATAATAGTAATAATAGTTAATGTTAATTCAAAAAATAGTAATTCTATAATAGTGCTAATATCTATAATAATTCTAATAATATTAATATTAATAATGTAATGTAATATTGTACTTAAATGCTTTCAGCGTGCTGACATCGTTGTTCTTGTTGGTTGAGTTGATGGATGTTGTTACCGATGATTACGTAGACGTTGTTGTTGTTGTAGATGTTGTTACAGATGATTACGTAGACGTTGTTGTAACTCACGTTGTTGTTGTTGAAAGTCATTTTATTTTTACAATTTTTCTTTTTTGTAATATATTGTTTCATTTTTTCAAGTTTGTCTTATTTTTACATTTTTTTGCTTTTTTTTAATACATTGTTACATTTTTTCTTTGTTTAAGTTTATCTTATTTTTACATTTTTTTCTGTGTTTTTAACTTAAACTTATTTTTACATTTTTTCGCTTTTTTTATAATTTTAAATTTATTTTGCACTACCCTACTGGTTTTAATTTGGTTTCCTTTTTGCTTTTCTCTTCTTCTTTTCTTTATGCTTTTCTCATATTTTTTTTTGTTAATTTCTTAAATCCTTTTGTTTATTTAAACTTTCCAAGCATTGATTTTTTTTCTCGTTAGCAAATTTTTGTATTTAATTAATCAAATGAGTATCAAGTTGTTTTTTTTTTTTTTTAATTAATGATTTTAGTCAGTGAAGTGTATAAAAATCAATTTATTTTTGTTTGCTTTTGCTTACTTCATTCCCTTTAATTATTTAAGTTGTCTTTTCAGGTGATAAATTTTTTTTTTATATTTTTATACACAACGCATATTTTAATAATGAAATTATTTGTTTATTATTTTCTGGTATATTTAAACTTCTTGTTTTTCTTTAAAGTTTTTAAATCAAATGTTTTAATTTTACATATTTTAACAAACAAAAAACTGACACAACAAGAAAAATTCTTTTTATTTGATTTTTTTTCCGTCCGACGACTGTCTCTTTTTTTCTAACACCACTTTTGATTTGATTTTATTCTTGGACGAACTGTCCTGCGCAACGTTTTTCACTGACTTGTCTCTTCGATCACTTAAAAAAAACTGTCCTATTTGCTTTTATTTACCTTTTCGGGCGAACTGCCCTGCGCAAATGTTTTTCACCAACTGACTTCTTCCTTTACCATTGCTCGCGTTTATATTTTGAAATGCGCATTCCAATCAGAAAAAAATAACGGTTTACACATTCTTTACATTTTTGGCATTCCACCGTAAGAATGTGTTTGTGTATGAGCATAGATGATGGTAAGAAAAAATCTCTACACAATTATTTGTCTGTTGTGTGTGTGTTAAACACGAGACGCGAATGTGAGAGTGAATGTTTTTTTATGAAGAGAGAAAGAGAGAAAAAATGGGTCATGAATGCGATGTTAATCACGTTACATTTTTCTTTCCCCTCTTTTCTAGAACATTCTTTTCTGTTGTAATTCCAGGTTTTTAACAACGATGAAAAAAAGAAGTTGTTGTCAACTGAAATAAAAGATGGAATTTTAAACATGCCATAGCGCAAGTGTAATGGTTACGTGGCGTTTAAACAAAATATGAGCATGAGGTGCATATTCAAGTGGTACCGTTATATGTATGCTATGTTGGGTGCGGGTGAAGGGACAGGGTTTAGAGCGAAAGATAATTGTTCCTCTAAATCCGTAACAAAATGGTTTGTTGACACAAAAATATAGCAATGAAATGTTTTTGTTTATACAGCTGTTTTAGGAACACATTTATGTATAGAGACATGCCAGATTTGCCTGTTTTTAAGTTGTAATTAAAGAACGACTTTTTCTATAAGAGACTTTAGTTCATAATTAGATAGTTCATGTTTTTAAAAAGATTTTTTAATTCAAATATATTATTACATTTTTTAATTACATAAAATGATTATTATTTAACTCTTTGACTACATGTTTAATATTTAAAAAAATATGAAATTAAATTATTTGAGTTTAAGGACACTGAAATTTATTACTAAATTGCATTGCCTCAAAGTGATATATTAGCAAATTATTAAATTATATGGATATACATATGTGAAAAAGAGGTATTTTCAAAGAATACCTATAAATTGAGCTTTATAAATTTTGTAAAACATATTTTTAACACATTTTTAAATGTTAAATGTGATTATTCCGCACAATAAATATCATTTCCTTAAGAATTTCTAAATTTTGCAACTTAAAATGAATTCCAAACTCTAATTGAAGAATTTTGAAAGCAACATTTTTTCAATTAAAAACGATTTTGTGTTTTTAAGAAATATAGCAAATATTTGAATAGACAAAATCTCAATGTATGTATATGTTCATTGATCATCCTCTGCAGATTAGAAACACATCCACATATAAGCATTAAATAAAGATAGAAATAAAAGAAACAGTTTGCAAATAGTTATGGAAATTGGAATTGTATATTGCCTATCGGAAGACCAATAGAAACGTACCAATTATTACTATTATTATTATTACAAAACTGTAAACATAAAGTGAGATATATTTTGTAAGATTTTCTATTTGTCCTAACTTAATTTTACTTCTTAATTTCATAGATATTTATACACTATAAAATGGACTTAAAAGGGTCGTTGAAGATGCAATTAAATAAAAAAGTTATTTCTGTTTGGCGATATAAAAATATGTGTTGGAAATTTATTACGAATACCAAATGATTTGTGTTTATTGCTACCATTTTACAAATTGTTAAAAATTTAATTTATATGTTTCCATATATGTTTATCATGTTTATTAAGTAAATTCTTTTAAATAACTTGTTATTTGTCACCTGGGCTACATTTTGCAAGGAATTAATAAGAACTGAATTCAAACGATATACTTAAATTCGATCTTAATACATCACCTCATTTCATGCAAACTTTGTAATCAAACTACAATCGCAAGATTTAAGATACCTCCATAAAAATGGGGCACGTTCTTCTTTTACCATACAGAAAAATTCTAGAGATAATAAATACCAAAAGACTCAGAATCATTTACTTAATCGATCAAACATTGTCCATACTTTACATTTTAACCAAACTAAAAGTAGGTATTTTAAAGATAATTCCATAAATTATTCTTTTAGCCAGCGGACAAATGCTATAGTTGCTTGGTTAATATGCACCAGTTTAAGCTGCTTATTCCATCCGTAAAGCAATGGCTTATACTTATTACTTTATATAATTTGCTTAATTTGACAACTCACTATTAAGACCGGCAGAAAATATCAATTGACGTCCATTGGCAAACAAGTACAAATAATTAGATATTTACCAGTTGTACACGTTCTTCATGTATTTCAAATTCTGTATAATTAACGATTATGAGATATTTAAAGAATCTGTGTAGATACATTTCCGAGCACTAGTGGTAAACGTTCTTCAGGTGTCTTAATTTGAGCAATAGAGTGAGTTATTAAAAATTATACTAACACTTAAACTTGTAAACTTTAAGATACTGCTGTAAAAAGTATCGCCAGCTAAAACTTCTTTTTGTCGTTTATCAGGCCACTGGAAAACTAAGTAAGTATAATTTCTCTCGTTACCAAATGTATTGTGTTATGAATTATTATCCTTGTATCCAATTTTAGATTTTATGTCCTAGGTGTTGATGCATATTTCTGAAGTCCTAACAATAGAATTTTTAAACAACTGAGCGTCTTGAATGGTGTTAATGACATTTATTATAAATTAAAGTCCAAAATATACAACTAATTACATATATGTATACTTACAAGTTCTTAATTTAAGGCTGCTATTTATCCAATAAAGTGACAAATATTAACGCATCTTTTGTGGTCTCCATTGAGAAGGCAGCATCCGTTTTATTTGTATTGATTGCTATATACAAATGTCCATAGTATTGTTCTTTTGCTTTTTTGTGTTTTTAAAAGATGAATTGCGAAAAAATTTTAAATAATTTTAACTTTGTATCTGTTGTTTTGTCCACAGCAATCAAATGGTTTGTTGACACAAAAATATAGCAATGAAATGTTTTTGTTTATACAGCTGTTTTAGGAACACATTTATGTATAGAGACATGCCAGATTTGCCTGTTTTTAAGTTGTAATTAAAGAACGACTTTTTCTATAAGGGGAAAAAAGGGAACGGCAGAAGACGTCAACGAAGTCATCCGTAGTCTTATGACGGATGAACTTCTTGACAAGTTTAATTGGGAAGGGCGGTGGGAGAAGAAAGCGCTTGGGAATTTGACACTCTTCAATAAGCTTTTAAGAGGTATTTAATTATTTTGGCCTATCTATGAATTATTATGTACACACTTGTTTAATTTTACTTTTTAAATTTCAGATGTCTTTCCCAATCAATCTTCCATAGATTTTGAGAGGGGTTTGAGGAAAGCTGTGGACAGAAGCCACCACAGGCAAAAACAAAAAACATATGCCAAAAAAAAAAAAAACAAGAAAAACAAGTAAGAGTGCTATATTCGGCTGTGCCGAATCTTAAATACCATTCACCTAAGCGTAATAAGAAATACAGAAACTACACTAGACTACAATATCCTTATTCTGTGTTTTCTATTCAGTCTTAGTGCAAATTTTATTAGTATTTGATATATTGTTTGAAATAACAATTTTACGACCAACATAATTTATGTTAAATATTTTGAAATGTTGTCTAATTTTTACCATTTTTAATTGATTTAATTACCAATTCTTACCATAATTTACAGAGTCTGTCTGATGTTCCTAATAATCTTGAGTGTAATTTAACAAACAGAGTATAAAAAAGGGGTACAATTCGGTTTTAGTGATTTTGCTCAAAAAAAACTTCATCAAATAGGGCTGTTAGAGGAGATGCCAGCAAAAAAAGAATTTGTTGGCGGTCACGCCTATTTTCGAGGGGGCGGGCCCGTAAAGTTGAAAATATATAACCCTATATCTCGGGAACTACTGGGTGCTTGATAATTTGTAATACACTAAATAAAAGGTATTAAAAATACCTTTCCAACGATATATATCATGATTATAAAATGTGGACCGAATATGGGGTAAATCCGAAAAGAATATTTTTTGACCCGAATTTATTTGTTTTTTGGAAATGGTTCTATATGGCAGCTATGAAAAATTATGGGCCGATCTTCTTAAATTTTGGAACAGTTATTTTCATGCATATGAGGATATTTCACCTCGAATTTCAACATAATAACGGTATATTTAAGATATATATTAGTATTAACGTGGATTTCGGTAGTGGACCTTATGTGGGGGACATAGTCAAATATGGACCGATATTCTCAAAATCCAGCAGTTTGATTTAGGCATGTATGTAAATGATCCGTGTAAAATTTTGGATTGGTACCCTTATTTATAAGAGATTTATGAGTATTAAAGTGATTTTCGGAAGAGGGCTTTATATGGGGCATACGGGTAAAAATAGACCAAAATTCACAAAATTTTGTGGGATGATTTTTGTATATATTTAAATGATCTGTGCAAAGTTTTGAGTCGGTATCGATATTTATACAATATATATAGGGAAAAATGTCTTTTTCAAATGTGGTCCTTGTATGGGATCTATGACCAATTTTGGGCCGACCACCATAAAATTTAGTACAACAATTTATTTGCCTATAAGGAGTATTTATGTCAAATTTTAGCCGTTTAACATTATTTATATCTGTTTTATACGCGTTTAAGTGAATTTTGGAAGTGGACTTTATATGGGGTCTATGGTCAAACATGGACCGAACTAAAAAAAATTTCGTTTTGCGATTTCTTTTTGCATAAAACTTATTTTTGCTGAATTTTGTCTTGATATTCCAATTTTATAGGCATTTATGTATAATTGAGCAATATTTCGGGAGGATGTTTGTATGGGGGCTATGACCAATTCTGGGCCGACCACCATAAAATTTAGTACAACAATTTATTTGCCTATAGAGATTATTTATGCCCAATTTTAGCCGTTTACTATTGTTTATATCTGTTTTATACGTATTTAAGTGAATTTTGGAAGTGGACTTTATATGGGGTCTATGGTCAAACATGGACCGAACTAAAAAAAAATTTCGTTTTGAGATTTCTTTTTGTATAAAACTTATTTTTGCTGAATTTTGTCTTGATATTCCAATTTTATAGGCATTTATTTATCATTAAGCCATATTTCGGGAATATATATATTTGTATGGGGGCTATGAGAAATCATGGACCGATTCTTACTATTTTCCGCACACTTTCTTCTTTTATAGTACAAACAACGTATACAAAATTTCATGGTATTATCTGCAATAGTTTTCAAAATATTGCAATAAAATGGACGAAAAATATCAAATTTTTATGGAGGTGGTCTCACATATTGGTTCATAACTCTGGTTGACCTGAACCGATTTTGCTGATTTTAAATAGCAAACTTCTCGAAAGCACTTCTGACAGAATTATTGAAGGTTTGGATCCCGAGTATATCTGGGGACTTCAAAAAACTGATTTCAACAGACAGACAGACAGACAGACAGACAGACAGACAGACGGACATGGCTTAATCGACTTCGCTATCTATAAGGATCCAGAATATATATACTTTATAGGGTCGGAAAATTTTTTTGTGGAAATTACACACGGAATGACAAACTTATATATACCCTTCTCACGATGGTGAAGGGTATAAAAAGGGGTACAATTCAGTTTTAGTGATTTTGCTCAAAAAAAAAAAAAAAAACAAAATGAAATAGGGCTTTTGGAGGAGATACCAGCAAAAAAAAAAATTTGTTGGCGGTCACGCCTATTTTCGAGGGGCGGGCCCGTAAAGTTGAAAATATATAGGCCTATATCTCGGGAACTACTGGGTGCTTGATAATTTGTAATACACTAAATAAAAGGTATTAAAAATACCTTTCCAACGATATATATCATGATTATAAAATGTGGACCGAATATGGGTTAAATCCGAAAAGAATATTTTTTGACCCGAATTTATTTGTTTTTTGGAAATGGTTCTATTGGCAGCTATGAAAAATTATGGGCCGATCTTCTTAAATTTTGGAACAGTTATTTTCATGCATATGAGGATATTTCACCTCGAATTTCAACATAATAACGGTATATTTAAGATATATATTAGTATTAACGTGGATTTCGGTAGTGGACCTTATGTGGGGGACATAGTCAAATATGGACCGATATTCTCAAAATCCAGCAGTTTGATTTAGGCATGTATGTAAATGATCCGTGTAAAATTTTGGATTGGTACCCTTATTTATAAGAGATTTATGAGTATTAAAGTGATTTTCGGAAGAGGGCTTTATATGGGGCATACGGGTAAAAATAGACCAAAATTCACAAAATTTTGTGGGATGATTTTTGTATATATTTAAATGATCTGTGCAAAGTTTTGAGTCGGTATCGATATTTATACAATATATATAGGGAAAAATGTCTTTTTCAAATGTGGTCCTTGTATGGGAGCTATGACCAATTTTGGGCCGACCACCATAAAATTTAGTACAACAATTTATTTGCCTATAAGGAGTATTTATGTCAAATTTTAGCCGTTTAACATTATTTATATCTGTTTTATACGTGTTTAAGTGAATTTTGGAAGTGGACTTTATATGGGGTCTATGGTCAAACATGGACCGAACTAAAAAAAATTTCGTTTTGCGATTTCTTTTTGCATAAAACTTATTTTTGCTGAATTTTGTCTTGATATTCCAATTTTATAGGCATTTATGTATAATTGAGCAATATTTCGGGAAGATTTTTGTATGGGGGCTATGACCAATTCTGGGCCGACCACCATAAAATTTAGTACAACAATTTATTTGTCTATAGAGATTATTTATGTCCAATTTTAGCCGTTTACTATTGTTTATATCTGTTTTATACGTATTTAAGTGAATTTTGGAAGTGGACTTTATATGGGGTATATTGTCAAACATGGACCGAACTAAAAAAAAATTTCGTTTTGAGATTTCTTTTTGTATAAAACTTATTTTTGCTGAATTTTGTCTTGATATTCCAATTTTATAGGCATTTATTTATCATTAAGCCATATTTCGGGAATATATATATTTGTATGGGGGCTATGAGAAATCATGGACCGATTCTTACTATTTTCCGCACACTTTCTTCTTTTATAGCACAAACAACATATACAAAATTTCATGGTATTATCTGCAATATATTTCAAAATATTGCAATAAAATGGACGAAAAATATCAAATTTTTATGGAGGTGGTCTCACATATTGGTTCATAACTCTGCTTGACCTAAACCGATTTTGCTGATTTTAAATAGCAAACTTCTCGAAAGCACTTCCGACAGAATTATTGAAGGTTTGGATCCCGAGTATATCTGGGGACTTCAAAAAACTGATTTCAACAGACAGACAGACCGACAGACAGACAGACAGACAGACGGACATGGCTTAATCGACTTCGCTATCTATAAGGATCCAGAATATATATACTTTATAGGGTCGGAAAATTTGTTTGTGGAAGTTACACACGGAATGACAAACTTATATATACCCTTCTCACGATGGTGAAGGGTATAATAACAATTTTAACTAATGATTTATTTAATTACAAAAATAATAATAAGTAACATAAACAATTTTAATTAATGATTTATTTAATTACAAAAATAATAAATTAATTTTTATTTAAATAAATTAATTTGAAAAAAAAAGCCTTTTCTTATAAATGTTGTACCAGTCAGCTATGACTGGTTTGTACATCAGCACTGATTAGTCAGCTCTGACGATTTTTACATCAGCACTGATTAGTCAGCTCTGACGATGTTTACATCAGTACTGATTACTAAAATATTGTAGAGTGAGCAGTTCAGATATATGTTTTACTAGTTCACGAAGTTCACAAGTTGGTAAGAGAAAAAGAATCACACGTACACGAATGTTTACATCAGGTTTTTCACATTGCCCTTAATAAAATGATAGAAACTACTGATGTATAAACCCATCAGCAATACCCATCAGATGATGCATCAAATGACTGTCATTGTTCTTGTAGGGTGATTACCTAAATATTGGGTAAGCTTAACCAGTTAATGATAACGTAAATATTGGTTATCTCTAACTAGTCAATGCTTACACAAATATAGGTTAGCAATAACTGGAACAAAAATAAAAATCGTATCTTTTTTATTTAAATGTTGTATATGATGTATGTTTTCATATATGTACATATATTCAACAATTTATTAATTTTTTAACATAAGTTTCATATAATAAAAAACTAATATGTATCAAGTAAAACAAAAAAAGTACACAAAAAGTGGCAAGGCATCTGTAAAAGGGTCAAATTGCGACTTTAGTCGCAACAACGGTAACGCTGCTCGACCGCCGTTTACCTTGGAAGTCTCATATTGAAGCGAAACTTGCACAGATGAGAGCAGTCCAACTTAATTGGCTAATTGGCAGAAATTCTTCACTAAAGTTGGATTGCAAACTATTGTTGTAAAGCCAATCTGGTGCTATGGAATTCAATTATGGGGCACTGCCTCAGCATCAAACATTGAAAAAATTCAAAGGGGTCAAAATAAAATTCTACGTATAATTACTGCAGCTCCATGCTATGTTAAAAATTCTCGAATCCACAAAGATCTAGGCGTGCCATTAGTAAAAGTCGAATTTACAAAATATGCGTCAAAGTACGTCAGCAAACTTGAACACCATCCAAACCCACTTGCACGAGACATCCTTAACTTTAGTGGCCACAATCGGTTGAGAAGGAGGCATACCCTTGCTTTAACTCAAGCGCAAAACAGATGACTGGATCAGTTGATGTGAAATTTTTTTTAGTATCATAAAAATTTTTTTCTAGCACTGGCTGGGCTTATTATTTTCTTTTTAGTATTAAGATTTGAATACTTATAGTCATTTCAATATATGAAGATTCAATAAAAAAAAAATAATAAATAATTTAACAAAATCTATATCTATATATATAAAATTCAATGTATGTATGTATGTATGTATGTATGTATGTATGTAACGTATAGACTCCAAAACGGCTGATCCGATTTTGATGAAATTTTCACAGCATGTTACTGTGACTCTGGAAGGAATAATAGGGTACTTTTTTTTACCACGCCCACTTTTACGCCCACTTTTTCAAAATATTGTAATTGGAGACCAAACCTCTGGACCGATATTTTTGAAATTTTCACAGCATTTAACTGGGACCCTGGTATGATTAATAGGTTACTTTTTTTTGACCACGCCCATTTTTACGCCCACTTTTTAAAAATTATGTAATTGCTCCCATATAGTTTTTAACAGATTTACTTCAAATTGTATACACATTATATACTCCAGGCGAGGTAAAAATAAAGATTTCTTAAGACACGCCCCTTTCACGCCCCTTTTCACGCCAAATTTTTGAAAGTTTTATACTTTTTGTTCTCTATACAAATTTGTTCATTCCAACGTATTTTTTTTATTTGGTAGTATATTGCTCTTAATACTGTTAACGTCGCCATATAACTATGCACCACGCCTACTTCATCGCCCCCTTTTTTTAATTCAGATACTTACTTATACCACTAACAATGTTTGCTATACAAAATACTTTTTTTGTAATATGTATTTACCTAAAGTTTTATATACTTTTTAACTACATACATTTTTTTATTACCAAATCCCTATTTTTCGCCCCATTTCACCTTAAATTATATTGTTTTTAATCTATATATATATAAATGAATGTGTGTCTGTATGTTTGTGCTTAATAGGAGGCCAAACCCTTGGACCAATCTGCCTGAAATTTTTACAGCATGTTACTGTGACTCTGGAAGGAATAATAGGCTATATGAAGTTTTGATTGTACAAACGGGGGTGGCACCGCCCATATAACCCACAAATTTAAATCGCCATATGTATGTAACGTATGGACTCCAAAACGGATGAGCCGATTTTGATGAAATTTTCACAGCATGTTACTGTGACTCTGGAAGGAATAATAGGATATATGAAGTTTTAATTGTACAAGCGGGGGTGGCACCGCCTATATAACCCAAAAATTTAAATCCCCATATTTTGGGCATTTTTTGACCTACATTCGTCAATGATATGTGGTACATATAGTATTGGCATAATTTGGAATACGTACCAGGAGAAAAGTGGGTGAGACCACGCCCCTTTTTAGGAAAATTAAAAATCGTAATATATTCTTAACTACTAGACCGATCGTCATTAAATTTTCACAATAGGATATTCTTACGAAATAATAAATTCTTGGCTATGTAAGTGGACAAAAGGAGCATTGTAATAAATACATTAAAATTAAATAAATAAATGTTTGTAAATATATAAATACGTTTTATTTTATTTTATGACGAGGGGGGGGGGTAGCAAAGCACACCGGGCTTAGCTATTTATCTATCTATCTATATATATAAAATTCAATGTATGTATGTATGTATGTATGTAACGTATAGACTCCAAAACGGCTGAGCCGATTTTGATGAAATTTTCACAGCATGTTACTGTGACTGTAATAGGTGAAAACATGTTTAGCGTAACCTCAATGAAACATGGAAATATCTGCGAGACAAAGATACAAGTGAATAGGGAAGATGATTTTCGAAAATTGTCCAACCAGCTGGAAAGGGAGACTAGGGATTTCTATACCTACCAGCTCAAAAGCGCAAAAGGACTCCAAGTCGTTCTAAAGGGTATAGACCCATGTGTTGATCCCGCGGAGATAAAAACCGGTTTAATGGACAAAGGGTTCAAAATCAAGAGCGTAGTGAATATTAGAAACCGTGAAAAGATCCCTCAGCCCATGTTCAGGATAGAATTGGAACCTGGAGATGTTGTCTTAAAGAAAAATGAGTCCCATCCCATCTACAATCTGATGTACCTTCTGCATCGTAGAATCACCGTGGAAGAACCACATAAGCGTCAGGGACCCGTACAGTGTCTCAACTGTCAAGAATTTGGTCACACCAAGGCGTATTGTAAATTGCCGACAGTTTGTGTATCGTGTGGGGAGCTACATGCAACTGCTCAATGCGATAAGTCGAGAACTGACTCAAAAATCAAAAAATGCAGTAACTGCGGAGGTAATCATACCGCAAATTATAGAGGTTGTCCAATTTACACTCATTTGAAAGGCATAAGAACCAACAAGACGTCAGTATTGCCTAATCGCCCTCAACAGCCAAATTTAGCATCGAGTGACAATTTCCCTCAATTATTACGGTCCACTAGTCATGTAAACGCGCCTAGTTCTAGACAAGTTTCTTACGCAAACGTCGTTAAATCTAATATGCCAGGTCTGGAGCAGGAACCTAAACCCCAATATTCTGAGCCGCATATCAACAATCTAGAGACAACATTGCAGACACTTGTCCAAACTATGAACACTTTTACGACCACCATGACATCCATGATGCAGGAAATGCTGAAAATGCAATCCACTATCTTGCAAGCCATTTTAAAGAAATGATTCATTTAAAAATTTGTTTCTGGAACGCGAACGGCCTCCGCCAACATAAAAATGAACTGGAATACTTCCTGATGGATAAGCAGATTGATGTTATGATGATTGCTGAAACTCACTTGACGTCGACAGGGTACTTCAAAATTAATGGCTACGAGTTCTACGATACTAAAGACCCCCGCGGAAGAGCTTGTGGTGGTTCGGCAATTCTTATAAAGAACAGAATAAAGCATTATCTAATGAATAACATAAGTGAGGATTACCTCCAAGCAACAAACATTTGCATTGAATTCTGTCAATACAAATTTGTTTTATCATCGATTTATTCTCCGCCTCGATTTTCAATAAAAGAACACCAATACCATAACTTCTTTAAATCCCTCGGAGCTAGATTTTTAGTTGCTGGTGACTTTAACGCCAAACACACATTTTGGGGTTCACGTCTGGTAACCCCAAAGGGTCGCGTACTCTTCAACACCATTGCTAAAATGGGCTTAGATGTACTCTCAAGTGGACATCCCACCTATTGGCCGACGGACCGACGGAAGATTCCCGATGTTATTGACTTTGGGGTAATGAAAAATATCCCTGTAGAATGGATGCAAGTGGATCCTTCACTGGACTTGTCCTCAGATCACTCTCCTACTATCATTTCAATGCATTTCCCTCAAGTGTGTGGTTCTCCATTTATGAACGTGACTAAGACCCGAGTAAGTTGGATAAAATACAAAAAGTATTTAAGTTCTCATTGCACGGAAAATGTTGTGTTGAGAACTACCGACGATATTGATGAGTCGATTGGCAACTTTACCGAGGACCTTCGACGAGCTGTGCATCACGCTTCCACTTATCACGTTGAATGTAGAAACGGGACAAACAGAACTTATTTCTCTGAACTCGAACATCTCCTATCAGAAAAAAGAAGAATGAGAAGAGAGTGGCAAATTCACAGGTCTCCTGAACTGAAAGCTAGGCTACGGGAATGCAGAGATATACTAAGACATTTCTTAGAAACCCAAAGAACGGCCTCACTTAGATCTTACTTGGAAGGTCTCGATAGTACCCCACAATCTGACTACTCGTTATGGAGGGCGGTAAGAGGTTTAAAAAGACCAGTGAGAGGAAAACCTCCTTTGCGAAATCCGACTGGTGACTGGGCTAGAAATGATTCTGAGAAAGGGACATTATTTGTTAACCATTTGAGAAATGTGTTTACTATAAACAACTCAAATAAGTGATTTGCCACCACTTGTAATAAGGCCTCCTGTACCTCTAAGACTAAACTTTCGTGATGTCCAAAACGCTATTGGTACTCTGAACCTTAGAAAGGCTCCAGGTATGGATAAAATCAGCAATAAAATGCTTGTGGAGTTACCTCGTGTAGCAAGAAGAATTATCCTCTTTATCTTCAACGCTATTTTACGCCTAGAATACTATCCTGCAGATTGGAAGGTGTCTATGATCACTATGATTCCTAAGCCAGGGAAGGATCACACCAAAGTGGAGTCATATAGGCCAATTAGTCTACTGCCGACAATTTCAAAACTGTTTGAAAAATTGTTAATGACTAAGTTGACTCCAATTCTGAATGCCACTGAATGTATTCCTAATCATCAATTCGGCTTCAGGGCTAAACACAGCACCATCGAACAAACACACAGATTGGTAAATGTGATAAGAGGGTCGTTTGAAGACAAAAAATACTGCTCCGCCCTTTTCATTGATGTGTCGCAAGAGTTACGTCACCCTAAACCATTAAGAAACAATTAAAATATAAGCTATTAACCCAACAATAAACAACTAAAATATAAGTACACTACACATTCATACATATTAACCCAACAATAAACAACTAAACATACAAACATACACACACATTAAATGTTAAGCTATTAAATACTACAAGCATATCAAAATGCAACGTTAGCATTAAGATATATTATTTACAAGTGCATTGGCACAATTAATTTCCTATTAAATTTATTTCTTTTTTAATTATTCCATAAGTATAATTCTTGGTATTTTTATCACAGTACTTGAGTAGTTGAGTACTTTCAACTAAATATTGACCCACTTGAAAACCCATAAAGACTTCTTTGATTTCCATTTGAATAAGGAAATGAAAACGTTGAGTCAACATTGTTGCAACATCCAAGCTTCTCTTGTATGTTGCACAACATTGTTATAATCAGCAGTATTGATTGGTTTCAATCAATATTGGATTATAATATAAATGGTCTGCTCTGAAGAACAGAGCTCAGAGTGGAAATATTGCTGAAAGTGTGAAGTGAAAAAGTTGAAAATTCTAAAAAAGTAAAAACCCTAAGATTATAAAAAATTTATAAAATTGTTATCTAAGTAATTCAAAAATAAAATTAAGAAAATAAAATTTTTGTAAAGCAGAATATTCGGAAAAAACCACATTGTTTAAATTCCAACAAAAAATTAAAAAGGACTCCCTCTCAACAACTATAACTGGCGCAGTCGGAAAAAAGCAAAAAAAAGGATGCAGCTAATCATCCTTGGGGCAATGTAAGTCTATATAAATCAAACAATTCATATACACGACAAAATAATAGTGAAAAGCAAAAGTAACTTAAGGTAGTGGACGACATATGTCAAAAATTTCAAAAAGATTCGCTCCTTACGCTAGACTTTTTAGAAGTAAATCCTTAGAAGCCATTCCGGAACACGATCAGTTAAGTATGAATCCGCCAGCTAACTCTGGAACTTCTCAGGATTATCCTAGCAGTGGCATGTCAGCGACTGTGAACGATATTTTTAATTCTCTGAGAATTCCGGATGCCATTAAGGATTTACCAAAATTCGATGGTAATCCAAGGCTCCTTTATGAATTTATCAACAATGTAGAAGAAATCCTCCTACATATTAGGGGAACCGACAACACACCGTACGGACATATATTATTAAGAGCTGTTCGGAACAAGATAGTGGACAAAGCAAATGAAGTTTTAAACATGTACGGCACTCCCCTTAATTGGGATGACATAAAAAAGAATCTGATCCTCCACTATTCGGACAAAAGAACTGAGACTTCACTTATTAGAGATCTACATTTAGTAAGACAGGACAATAAAACCGTTGAAGCATTCTACAGTCAGATTATTGAGATCCAATCGGCTCTCACCAATAATATTTTAATTCACGAAAATGACCAGAGCGTCATAAATGCAAAGAAAGATCTCTTTGCGGAAATGTGCCTCAATTCATTTCTTACAAATTTGAGAGAACCACTGGGCTCTTCAATAAGAGCAATGAGGCCGGACTCATTATCTACGGCTTTGGCATTCTGTATAAAAGAACAGAATATATTCTATGGCCAAGTTAAAAATAGACAATATTTCAGTCAACCTCCCATTCAACAACGACAACCAGGGTACCAGGGAAATAAACCATATTTCAGACAGAACTACAACCCATATAATAGGACACAGAACCCCAATCAAGCATATATTCAGGAACGGCCTGGATTTTCTAGACCATTTGCTAACAACTCCTACTCGAGACCTTTTAACAATACATTTGTAAGGGGAGCACAACCTCCTAATAATACTCCCGAACGTATGGACACTAGTACTAGTTATTCTCGCTTCAATAATCAGCAGAGTGGTCGGCTCAGATCATCACCCAGTACTCGGACTAATGCGACATCTACCTCCAGAATGGAAATAAACAATATAATCAAGGAGATACCACAGGAAGTCACTAATAGTATTTCACCAATGGAACAAACAGTCGGAAGCCAAGAAAACTTTCAAAATCTTGATAGATACCAAAACGATATCACAAATATAGAGACCGAGGAAAATTTTCCTATAATTGCCTCGACAACCCAATGGGGTACATAGATATTAACGTTCACGGGACGGAACTAGCATATATAGATATTTCTTCTCCGTTTGGCAGACCTCTCCGATTTTTAATTGACACAGGAGCATCGGCGTCATTCATTGACCCACAGTATGTTAGGGAAGAAGACCATAAAAAAGTCGGCGCAATGACAATTAGGACAGTTTTTAAAGACCATAAGTTAGACAAACAAGTAAATTTAAAACTATTTAAGGAATTCAAACAAGACTCTAATTTTGACTTTCTTTTATTTAAGTTCCATAATTACTTCGATGGTCTATTAGGATTAGATTTTCTCTCAAAATTTGGAGCGATTATAGACCTAACAAAGCAAACTATTTCCACCAAAAATACAGTTATACCATTAAAATTTAGGAAGGCAAAGATTCTAAAGCAGTACAAATTAAAGCCAAGATCAATTAATAAGTTGATGTTACCTGTAAATGTGGAAAAGGGACAAGCACTATTAGACGAGATAAAAATTAATGACCATATCTTTATTCGGGCCGGTCTTTATAAAGCAAATAATTGGTTGAGTTGTGTAGAGGCGGTTAATACTTCCAATCAAGATCAAGTCCTTCTTTTAGAAGAACCACTAAAAATACGGACATATGACCCAGACGATTATATAGAAATAAATAATATCAATATATGCAACAATAACAACGAAAGCTCTGTACAAGACGTTGTAGGAAAGCTGAGATTAGATCATTTAAATTCATCTGAATTTAAAGAAATTTCAAAGGTCTTACGCGAATTTAATGATATTTTTTTTAAAAATGACGATCAACTTACGTTTACTAATCAGATCAAACACTCAATTCGGACAACGGATGACGTACCCATCCACACCAGATCATACAGATACCCACATGTACATAAAGAAGAAGTCAGCACACAAATAAACAAAATGCTTGAACAAGGAATAATAAGACCAAGCTATTCTCCCTGGGGGGCACCTGTTTGGGTAGTCCCAAAAAAGATAGACGCTAGCGGAAAACGCAAGTGGCGTTTGGTTATTGACTATAGGAAGTTGAACGAAAAAACCATCTCTGACAGATATCCGTTACCGAACATAACAGACATTCTTGACAAATTAGGTAGATGTATGTATTTTTCTACCCTTGATCTGGCAAGCGGGTTCCACCAGATTGAAATGAATCCAAAGGACATACCCAAAACGGCGTTCACCGTTGACAATGGGCACTATGAATACGTTCGAATGCCATTTGGATTGAAAAACGCCCCATCGACATTTCAGCGAGTCATGGATAATGTTCTCAGGGACTTAGTTGGTAAAAATTGTCTGGTTTATCTAGACGATATAATCGTATACTCAACATCGTTGGAAGAACATATTGTGAATCTAAGAAAAGTTTTTGGCAGGCTTCGAGAGGCCAATTTTAAAATACAAACCGATAAGTCAGAATTCTTAAGAAAAGAAATTGAATTCTTGGGTCACATTGTTACCACAGATGGCATTAAACCGAACCCGGATAAGATAAACGCTGTAAAAAATTTTCCAATTCCAAAAACCCAACGGGAGATAAAATCATTTCTTGGACTCTTGGGTTACTACCGCAAATTCATCAGAGATTTCGCACACATCTTTAAACCAATGACAAGATGTTTAAAGAAAGGCAAAGCAGTTAAATTAACTGATGAATATATAAAATCATTTGAAATGGGGAAAGACCTTTTGACAAATGACCCCATCCTTCAGTACCCAGATTTTACTAAGCCATTTATCTTGACCACAGATGCAAGCAATGTGGCACTTGGCGCCGTACTCTCACAAGGAACAATTGGTAGCGATAAGCCAATTTGTTTCGCCAGTCGAACATTATCGGATACAGAACTGAACTACTCAACTATTGAAAAAGAGCTATTGGCAATTGTTTGGGCTACAAAATATTTTAGACCATATCTTTTTGGTCATAAATTTCAAATCGTTACTGACCACCGGCCTCTTACTTGGCTTATGAGCTTAAAAGAACCCAATTCAAAACTAATACGATGGAGACTTAAACTAGAGGAATATGATTACGAAATTATTTACAAAAAGGGAAAGACTAACACAAACGCTGATGCATTAAGTAGGGTCAAACTTGATAATAATAAGACTCATAGAGAACTTCAAAATATCCCCAATAAGGATGCACCTTTTCAAAAAATACTGTCTTTAAATACCAACGATACTCTTTCAGTTCAGGGTACAAGAGGGACTACCGTTCATTCTGCAACTGAAAATCTGGATGACGGAATTTATATTTCGGAACGTCCATTAAATGAATTTAACTCACAGTTAATTTTAGAGCGAACAGATAACGAGTCGTCAATTTCATTGAGAACAATATTTCCTAATAAACAGAGGCGTATAATCAGGAAAGTATCATTCAATGAGGAATCAATTACGGAAATTTTCCGCAAGAGTCTTCAGCCAAACAAGCTTACTGTTATATTTACTGACGATAATACATTCAAAGTAGTTCAATCTACCTATTCCAAATATTTTTTCCACGGCAAACTTTTTAAAATACTTAGAAGTATGGAGGCTGAATTTCAGTTTATGGGGGACACCCCTAGAGAAAAAATCTAAATATGCCATCCCCTTCAGAATGTTCCCAGGAGTACGAAAATCATAATGAAAAAGGGGGCTCACGCCCCCTATGGGCGTGGCAGTCGAAAAACGACCCGGCCCACCTACGTAGACAATATGGGTATCAAATGAAAGCTAATGTCTTCACGATTCCAAAAATAGCCATAGTTGCCAGATCGGGCGGTTTTTGCAGCCGATACGGCCATTTTTGTTAAATAGGGGCGGGGGTGAAAAACGACCCATGCCACCTACTTAGGCAATATTGGTATCAAATGAAAGGAAATGTCTTCACGATTCCAAAAATAAAAAAAATAGCCGTAGTTGCCAGATCGTCCAGAATTTGAGGAAGATATGTTAATTTTTATAAAATGGGGGAAGGACTTTTTTTGTTTATTTCTTTTTAGCTCGGCCAGAGGCCGAGCACTCGAGATCCCCGCCGTCTAGAATTAAGACATACTGGAGTTAAAAACCCCTAAGCCCGGCCGTAGGCCGGTCACGCAGAAAAACTTTACTAAGCGAAGCCAGTATAACAAATTTTCATTAATCAATCAGAAGCGCGGTAATCCCTGGGTAACGCTAACAATAGTAATTTTTTCGCACAAAATGCTCATTTTTGTTTGTTTTTAACAAAATATAAGCAAAAAAAAAAAAAAAAAAAATTTCCCCCACCCCAAATTTTGCCAAAATGGCCATATCGGCTACAAAAATCGCCCGATCTGGCAACTACGGCTATTTTTGGAATCGTGAAGACATTAGCTTTCATTTGATACCCATATTGTCTACGTAGGTGCGCCGGGTCGTTTTTCGACTGCCACGCCCATAGGGGGCGTGAGCCCCCTTATTCATTATGATTTTCGCACTCCTGGGGTCATTTAAGGGGGCGTGGCATTTTTTTTTTTTCCCAAGGGGTGTCCCCCATAAACTGAAATTTTGCCAGTATGGACCTTTTAGAAGATATAGAAGAAGATGACGCCCAGGAGAATATTGTAAGATCTTATCATGAGAACAACAACCATAGGGGAATTAATGAAACTCTAGCACATTTAAAGAGAAAATATTATTTTCCAAACATGAAACAAAAAATTACACGGACAATTAACAACTGTGACACTTGCAGGACACAAAAATATGATAGAAACCCACCAATTATACAATTCCAGAAACCAGAAACTCCCGGCAAACCTTTAGAAATAATACACATTGATTTATATGCTGTCAATAAGGAACAAATCCTAACAGTTATTGACAAATTTTCAAAATTCGCTTATGCCGCTACTCTTCACAATAGAACAAGTCTGTCAATAGTCAAGGCTATAAATAATTTTGTAGCTCTATATGGTGTTCCAAAAAAGATTATATGCGACCAAGGATCCGAATTCAATTCCAACATTTTTAAGGACTATTGTAAACAATACGAAATAGACCTCCACTTTACTTCCTTTCAACAGAGCAGTAGTAATTCCCCAGTTGAAAGATTACACTCTACTCTGACCGAAATATACCGCTTAATCATGGCAAAGAGAAAGGAGCTTAAACTATCTTTAGATCACGCCGAAATTTTCCCTGAAGTATTGATCACTTACAATAATGCTATTCATTCGACCACTAAATTTACTCCATACGAATTATTTTTCGGAAGACCATACACATTCGACAAACAAATTGCGTATAATAATGAACATGATTATTTGCGTAAAATTAATGAATTTCGTGAAAAATTGTTTCCTTCCATTCAAGAACGAATGCAAAAGACAACGGAAGAAAGAATAGATAACCTTAATAGACATAGAGCCAGCCCAACAAACAGAAGTATAAACGAAGTTATTTTTCGGAAAGATAATAGACGCAACAAATTAGCGCCCAAATTTTCAAAACACAAAGTTAAGGCAGACAATCATGTTACAATCTTAACACAAACTGACAAGAAAATTCACAAGACAAGACTACAAAAAAGAAGAGAATTAGAAGGTTTATCATAGAGTACATATCTCTCTTTTATTTCAGATTCGTTTTGACATACGGACAGACTATTCATATCCACAACATTGACAATGATCAGAAAATCCTAAAATTTAAATTAGGTCCAGCTAAACTGAAAGAAAGCTTTCGAAATTTGGTGCACATCATTGATCTTAAAGAATATGTTACTAGTTTGGAAAAAATGACAGAGACTATTAACTCGATAAAGAATTACGGACAACATAATGAAATAGAGGATCTTTTGTTAGTATCAAGCTACAAATTGGACGAACTTAGAAATAGACTAAATTCACTTCTGCCATTCAAACGCACTAAACGAGGACTTATTAACGGACTTGGATCGACAATTAAATTCATAACGGGGAACATGGATGCCGAAGATGCAAATAAATTAAATACAGAAATAACAAAAATTCGGAAAGAGATCGATTTATCCCGGAATGATTCTAGGAGACAAAATCTTTTAAACACAAAAGTCATTGAAAGATTTAACAATATAACTGAACACATAAATAACGAACAAAAAACCATTATGAAAAATTTTGCAATTAACGCAAATAGAATTGATAAAAACCTACAAGATATATCAGAAATGCAATATCTGAATAGAATTAACTATAATATTGACATACTATACAACCATATCACTAATATAGGCGAATCAATCATTCTCGCCAAATTAAACATTATTTCTAAGTATATTCTGAATATTGAGGAGCTTGCTAGAATAAGAGAAATCATGGAATATGATTTCATCCCAAATAGTCAAGATGTCATGGAATATGAAAACTCCTCAAGCTCAAGGGTCTTCAATGAACATGAAGGCTACTTGAATTCAGACGAACACATATATGAACTACTTGAATTACAAGCCTACTACAACGGAACAAATATTATATTTAACTTTAAAATACCAATACTGGCAAGAGAAAATTACGATATGTATCATATTATTCCACTACCTATTAATGAAACCAAAGAGATAATTATACCAAAATATATTTTATACAATACACATAAAATACAAAAACTTAATAGCAATTGCCCCAAAATCGAAGGCGTTTATTACTGCAACTCAGCAAAAGAAGAACTAATGGAATACTCAACATGCTTAGCACCACTCCTCTTCGGCGGAACAGCAAATTACAACCTAATGAATTTGGGAAAAATAACAAAAATTTTCCAAATGGGGAATAATCATATCATATTTATCAATATTCCAAAATTAGTAATCACATCTACTTGCAGAATACGTATACAAGAAATTCAAGGCACTGGCATAATATTCTTCAATAATTGCAGCATTGAAATCAATAATATCATTTACTATGACGAAAAAACAACATACCGGGACAGCATCACCCTTATTCCACACAATTTCACAACAACACTAAAAGCAAACTCCACGACACAAATTACAACTCTGATGACACTCGAAGATTTAAACTTCAACAATCTCAAAAACATAACCCATCTGAAAGAAATCGCTGTAATTCACGCCGGCTCAATATACACTGCATTATCATCACTTTTAATCCTCATCATCATCCTTGCCGTGTTATCATCAAGAAAGAAGATTATGTACATCACTTCACCGTTTCCCGCTCCAGCCCCAACTAGTTCATTGTGGCCATCGCTCTATTCTAAGGGGGGAGGAGTTACGTCACCCTAAACCATTAAGAAACAATTAAAATATAAGCTATTAACCCAACAATAAACAACTAAAATATAAGTACACTACACATTCATACATATTAACCCAACAATAAACAACTAAACATACAAACATACACACACATTAAATGTTAAGCTATTAAATACTACAAGCATATCAAAATGCAACGTTAGCATTAAGATATATTATTTACAAGTGCATTGGCACAATTAATTTCCTATTAAATTTATTTCTTTTTTAATTATTCCATAAGTATAATTCTTGGTATTTTTATCACAGTACTTGAGTAGTTGAGTACTTTCAACTAAATATTGACCCACTTGAAAACCCATAAAGACTTCTTTGATTTCCATTTGAATAAGGAAATGAAAACGTTGAGTCAACATTGTTGCAACATCCAAGCTTCTCTTGTATGTTGCACAACATTGTTATAATCAGCAGTATTGATTGGTTTCAATCAATATTGGATTATAATATAAATGGTCTGCTCTGAAGAACAGAGCTCAGAGTGGAAATATTGCTGAAAGTGTGAAGTGAAAAAGTTGAAAATTCTAAAAAAGTAAAAACCCTAAGATTATAAAAAATTTATAAAATTGTTATCTAAGTAATTCAAAAATAAAATTAAGAAAATAAAATTTTTGTAAAGCAGAATATTCGGAAAAAACCACATTGTTTAAATTCCAACAAAAAATTAAAAAGGACTCCTTCTCAACAACTATAACTCAAGCGTTCGACAAAGTTTGGCATGACGGTTTAATGCACAAAATAAAATTAACTCTGCCTGCTAACACCCATAAACTCATGGAAAGTTATTTATACGGTCGCAAATTTACAATCAAAGAAGGTGATTTTTTAAGTACCGCTCAGCCAATTGAATCAGGTGTGCCACAGGGTAGCATACTGGGTCCTACTTTATATTTGATATATGCCTCCGACATGCCGTCAGACCCCAAAATCCATACGTCAACTTTTGCAGACGATACAGCCTTTATCAGCGTCCATAAGGACCACCAAGTTGCATCACAGAATTTGCAGAATTATGTTTATAAGCTAGAGAATTGGCTAGAGCTTTGGAAAATCAGGGTTAACGAACAGAAATGTATTCATATAACTTTCACATTGCGAAAAGATACCTGCTCGTCCATCAGAATAAATAATCAAATTATTCCTCAACATAATGAAGTCAAATACCTCGGCATTCACCTCGACCGCCGTTTAACTTGGAAGTCTCATATTGAAGCTAAACTTACACAAATGAGATTAAAAGCAGTGCAACTTAATTGGCTAATCGGCAGAAACTCTACATTGAAATTGGATTGCAAACTTTTGTTGTACAATGCAATACTAAAGCCAATCTGGTGCTATGGAATTCAATTATGGGGTACTGCCTCAGCATCCAACATTGAAAAAATTCAAAGGGGTCAAAATAAAATTCTACGTATTATTACTGCAGCTCCATGGTATGTTAAAAATTCTCGAATCCACAAAGATCTAGGCGTGCCATTAGTAAAAGTCGAATTTACAAAATATGCGTCAAAGTATGTCAGCAAACTTGAACACCATCCAAACCCACTTGCACGAGACATCCTTAACTTTAGTGGCCACAATCGGTTGAGAAGGAGGGATACCCTTGCTTTAACTCAAGCGCAAAACAGATGACTGGATCAGTTGATATGAAATTTTTTAGTACCATAAAAATTTTTGTCTAGCACTGGCTGGGCATATTATTTTATTTTTAGTATTAAGATTTGAATACTTATTGTTATTTCATATATGAAGATTCAATAAATAATTAAAAGCAAAAAAAAACAAAAAAAAAAAAAAATGTTACTGTGACTCTGGAAGGAATAATAGGGTACTTTTTTTACCACGCCCACTTTTACGCCCACTTTTTTAAAATATTGTAATTGAAGATCAAACCTTTTGACCGATATTTTTGAAATTTTCACAGCATTTAACTGGGACTCTGGTATGATTAATAGGGTACTTTTTTTGACCACGCCCATTTTTACGCCCACTTTTTAAAAATTATGTAATTGCTCCCATATAGTTTTTAACAGATTTACTTCAAATTGTATACACATTATATACTTCAGGCGAGGTAAAAATAAAGATTTCTTAAGCCACGCCCCTTTCACGCCCCTTTTCACGCCAAATTTTTGAAAGTTTTATACTTTTTGTTCTCTATACAAATTTGTTCATTCCAACGTATTTTAATACTGTTAACGTCGCCATATAACTATGAACCACGCCTACTTCATCGACCCCTTTTTTAATTCAGATACTTCCAACGTATTTTTTTTATTTGGTAGTATATTGCTCTTAATACTGTTAACGTCGCCATATAACTATGAACCACGCCTACTTCATCGCCCCCTTTTTTAATTCAGATACTTCCAACGTATTTTTTTTATTTGGTAGTATATTGCTCTTAATACTGTTAACGTCGCCATATAACTATGAACCACGCCTACTTCATCGCCCCCTTTTTTAATTCAGATACTTACGTATACCACTAACAATGTTTGCTATACAAAATACTTTTTTTGTAATATGTATTTACCTAAAGTTTTATATACTTTTTAACTACATACATTTTTTTATTACCAAATCCCCATTTTTCGCTCCATTTCACCTTAAATTATATTGCTTTTAATCTATATCTTCTATATCTATATATATAAAATTCAATGTATGTATGTATGTATGTATGTATGTATGTATGTAACGTATAGACTCCAAAACGGCTGAGCCGATTTTGATGAAATTTTCACAGCATGTTACTGTGACTCTGGAAGGAATAATAGGGTACTTTTTTTACCACGCCCACTTTTACGCCCACTTTTTTAAAATATTGTAATTGAAGATCAAACCTTTTGACCGATATTTTTGAAATTTTCACAGCATTTAACTGGGACTCTGGTATGATTAATAGGGTACTTTTTTTTGACCACGCCAATTTTTACGCCCACTTTTTAAAAATTATGTAATTGCTTACCATCAATGGTATTCAGTATGTTGATGTTGATGGAGTTAACGTCTATATTTTTGATAGATTTAAAATATGAATATGTATTTACCTATAGTTTTATATACTTTTTAACTACATACATTTTTTTATTACCAAATCCCCATTTTTCGCCCCATTTTACCTTAAATTATATTGCTTTTAATCTATATATATATATAAATGAATGTGTGTCTGTATGTTTGGGTGGTTAAGCTTACCCAATATTTAGGTAATCACCCTACAAGAACAATGACAGTCATTTGATGCATCATCTGATGGGTATTGCTGATGGGTTTATACATCAGTAGTTTCTATCATTTTATTAAGGGCAATGTGAAAAACCTGATGTAAACATTCGTGTACGTGTGATTCTTTTTCTCTTACCAGCTTGTGAACTTCGTGAACTAGTAAAACATATATCTGAACTGCTCACTCTACAATATTTTAGTAATCAGTACTGATGTAAACATCGTCAGAGCTGACTAATCAGTGCTGATGTAAAAATCGTCCGAGCTGACTAATCAGTGCTGATGTACAAACCAGTCATAGCTGACTGGTACAACATTTATAAGAAAAGGCTTTTTTTTCAAATTAATTTATTTAAATAAAAATTAATTTATTATTTTTGTAATTAAATAAATCATTAATTAAAATTGTTTATGTTACTTATTATTATTTTTGTAATTAAATAAATCATTAGTTAAAATTGTTATTTTTCTTGTTTTTTTTTGGCATATGTTTTTTGTTTTTGCCTGTGGTGGCTTCTGTCCACAGCTTTCCTCAAACCCCTCTCAAAATCTATGGAAGATTGATTGGGAAAGACATCTGAAATTTAAAAAGTAAAATTAAACAAGTGTGTACATAATAATTCATAGATAGGCCAAAATAATTAAATACCTCTTAAAAGCTTATTGAAGAGTGTCAAATTCCCAAGCGCTTTCTTGTCCCACCGCCCTTCCCAATTAAACTTGTCAAGAAGTTCATCCGTCATAAGACTACGGATGACTTCGTTGACGTCTTCTGCCGTTCCCTTTTTTCCCCTTATAGAAAAAGTCGTTCTTTAATTACAACTTAAAAACAGGCAAATCTGGCATGTCTCTATACATAAATGTGTTCCTAAAACAGCTGTATAAACAAAAACATTTCATTGCTATATTTTTGTGTCAACAAACCATTTGATTGCTGTGGACAAAACAACAGATACAAAGTTAAAATTATTTAAAATTTTTTCGCAATTCATCTTTTAAAAACACAAAAAAGCAAAAGAACAATACTATGGACATTTGTATATAGCAATCAATACAAATAAATAAAATATCGGTCCAGAGGTTTGGTCTCCAATTACAATATTTTAAAAAAGTGGGCGTAAAAGTGGGCGTGGTAAAAAAAAGTACCCTATTATTCCTTCCAGAGTCACAGTAACATGCTGTAAAAATTTCAGGCAGATTGGTCCAAGGGTTTGGCCTCCTATTAAGCACAAACATACAGACACACATTCATTTATATATATATATATATATATAGATTAAAAGCAATATAATTTAAGGTGAAATGGGGCGAAAAATGGGGATTTGGTAATAAAAAAATGTATGTAGTTAAAAAGTATATAAAACTTTAGGTAAATACATATTACAAAAAAAGTATTTTGTATAGCAAACATTGTTAGTGGTATAAGTAAGTACCTGAATTAAAAAAAGGGGGCGATGAAGTAGGCGTGGTTCATAGTTATATGGCGACGTTAACAGTATTAAGAGCAATATACTCCCAAATAAAAAAAATACGTTGGAATGAACAAATTTGTATAGAGAACAAAAAGTATAAAACTTTCAAAAATTTGGCGTGAAAAGGGGCGTGGCTTAAGAAATCTTTATTTTTACCTCGCCTGAAGTATATAATGTGTATACAATTTGAAGTAAATCTGTTAAAAACTATATGGGAGCAATTACATAATTTTTAAAAAGTGGGCGTAAAAATGGGCGTGGTCAAAAAAAAGTACCCTATTAATCATACCAGAGTCCCAGTTAAATGCTGTGAAAATTTCAAAAATATCGGTCAAAAGGTTTGATCTTCAATTACAATATTTTAAAAAAGTGGGCGTAAAAGTGGGCGTGGTAAAAAAAAGTACCCTATTATTCCTTCCAGAGTCACAGTAACATGCTGTGAAAATTTCATCAAAATCGGCTCAGCCGTTTTGGAGTCTATACGTTACATACATACATACATTGAATTTTATATATATAGATAGATAGATAAATAGCTAAACCCGGTGTGCTTTGCTACCCCCCCCCCTCGTCATAAAATAAAATAAAACGTATTTATATATTTACAAACATTTATTTATTTAATTTTAATGTATTTATTACAATGCTCCTTTTGTCCACTTACATAGCCAAGAATTTATTATTTCGTAAGAATATCCTATTGTGAAAATTTAATGACGATCGCACATAGAGGTATTTCAACGATCTGGGCGGCCAAAATTATTTTTGTGCTTAAATGTACATATCTTGTCGAGTACAACAAGACTGCGTCGTTGAAATTTGCGAAACCCTCTAAAATCTTGAGTTACGGGTAAAAAACCGGGTTTTCTGCCCTTTTACACATATAAGCTAGTAACTTTGTTGAATATCAACCGATTTATAATTTCTCAGTGGATTTAAAAAGAAGAAACTAAGCCATTTCGAAGATATGAAAATGATGCTTAAGTAATATTGAGACATCTGTGTGTATTCCTCCAACAGACTAAGTTTTGCAAAAAAAATTGGGTATTTTTCAAGTTTGGAGATGTTTTTACACATTTTTTCATTTAGGAACCGTATAATTTAAGACTGTAATATAAAAGTATGTTTATTTATGAGTAAAATGCAACTTTGATTTAAAATATCCGTTAAAAATTGACTGAGTTAATGAACTTTTAATAAAACCAAAATGTTGGAATAAATACGTACTCAAAAGTAATGAATAAAAAAAAGAAATGGTATGTAAATGATGAGACTATATAATGAACATGTTTTATTGAAAACAAAATAACAAAAACAACATAAAAGATTAACAAAACATTTAATTGAATATTGCATCGCTCTCTGAAGAATAATCATTTGTATATGGCTCGTCAGATATGAACATTGATATTGCTTCTGGCAAGAACGGGTTAGTATTTCTATTCTTTATTGCTCTCATACAGCTTAACAAAGGGTCCGAACTAAGTAGAAGGCGTGTTATTCATACTTTGATAGGAATTTTGTGTTTGAGAGGAAGATTGGGTTTGGATCGAATCTTGATTTGGCATTTCAGGTATAATAGGTAAACTTGAATGGTGTTCTTGTGTTACGTTATCAAGGCTTTTTGGCTTTTTTGTTAATTTAATTTAATTTGTTAATTTAAATGTTCCTTTTGAACATTAGATACAGAGATAAATGTATATATGTATTTTGTTCTAGTTGGAAATTTTATTATTACTTAAAATATCTTATTTCTAAATGCTTACAAATATAGCAG
Organism: Bellardia pandia; assembly: GCA_916048285.2. NCBI lineage: Eukaryota > Metazoa > Arthropoda > Insecta > Diptera > Calliphoridae > Bellardia > Bellardia pandia. The sequence continues at coordinate 82,437 of CAJZHU020000039.1, forward strand.
GAGTGGAGCCGTAGTCAGCATGGAGAAGTAGATTGGTGTAGGTTCCCAGTCGTAAATGGATTGAAATCCAACGGTGTCAATTTTCGGTGGACTGTTGCTTGTGATGATTTTTCTAACGGAGATATCCTCTCCCCGTTTTATGTGTGTTAAAGTCTTGTTTAATGTTCTTATTATTATTATTAATTTTGTATATCTTTCTTTTATTGTATTTTTCTTTAGTGTTTTTTTTTTTTTTTGTTGACGTTTTTTAACAGAGATATTCCCTCACTGTTCTATAACGTTTTTAAGTAACGGAGATATTCTCTCCCCGTTCTACGTGTGTTAAAGTTTTGTTTAATGTTCTTATTATTATTATTAATTTTGTATATCTTTCTTTTATTGTATTTTTCTTTAGCGTTTTTTTTTTGTTGACGTTTTTTAACAGAGATATTCCCTCACTGTTCTATAACGTTTTTAAGTAACGGAGATATTCTCTCCCTGTTTTATACCGTTTTTGTTTAAAAAAAATTCTTTTCTATAGGTTTTTTTTTTGTAAAGCAATTGTTATTCTAATATTTTACTTTTTCTTTTTGTAATAACTTTTTGTTAAAATATTAATGTCACTTGTGAATATTATTTTCCTTTTTGAAATAACTTTTTGTTAAAATATTAATGTCACTTGTGAATATTACTTTATTATTATATTTTTTTTTTATATCATCACTGTCAAAGTCACTTAAAATTGATACCGCGACTGCCCGAGTAGACTGCGCCAATTAAAGAACTGTATTTAATTACGTTCAAAAAAATTCAACCGTTTAGGTTGAACACCAATTTATTTCTCAAATATTATTTTGTTTACAATGGTTTTTTATAATTTTCTTAATATTATTTACAATGGTTTTTAATATTAATTACTAGGAAAAAGAATACAATGCAATTTAAGCTAAATTATAAATTATATATATTATAAAGGAGAGACGTCAACAGCTGCAAAAGGCACATTAATTCCTACAAATAAGGCCGCTCCTATAGTTGCTGTTGAAGAAAAACAAAAAACACAGGTAGGAATGGACCGTTATATAACAGTATCGAAGAGAGGCAGAAGCCCAAAATCTGCCGAAATTACACCAGCCGCAAAATTATCAAAGAATGCTGAAGAGCCACGCTCGCAAAATCGTTTTGCCATCCTCCAAGAGAAAAATGATGTCCCTAACGCTGTGAATAAGCCAGTAAAACCACCTCCAATATATTTAAGAGAAAAAAACTCAAACGAACTTATGAAAATATTAGTTTCATTAATTGGTGAAAATTCTTTTTATGTGACTCCAATTAAGCGTGGCAATATTAATGAAACAAAGATTCAGGTTAATAATGAAAACGACTATCGGAGAATAGTTTCGGAATTTGAAAAACGCAAAAAGAATTTTTACACGTATCAACTTAAAAGCGCAAAAGGTCTACAAGTCGTAATTAAGGGAATTGATTCTTTTGTTGATCCTGAGGAGATCAAGAGCAGTTTGGCCGACAAAGGCTTTAAAATCAAGGCCGTATCAAATATAAGAAACAGAGATAGGATCCCTCAACCATTATTTAGAGTGGAGTTAGAACCTGGTGATGTTAAGCTGAAGAAAAATGAAACACATCCTATATATGACTTGAAATTCATAATGCACCGAAGAGTTACAGTGGAAGAACCTCATAAGCGATCTGGCCCAGTACAGTGTTCGAACTGCCAAGAATATAGTCACACTAAATCTTATTGTAAGTTGCCTACTGTTTGTGTTGTTTGTGGGGATCTTCATGACACCTCAAAGTGCGATAAACCTAAGGATGATTCCAGGGTAAAAAGATGCAGCAATTGCGGTGGAAACCACACTGCCAACTACAGGGGTTGCCCTGTTTTCGAGGTCGTTAAACGCTCCTTGATCAACAAACCCGCTTCTACCCCTACTCAGACGACAAAAGTACCTATTACAATTATTCCCCCCGTAGCACAAGCATCCACTAGCCAATTTTCATATGCCAACGTGCTAAGATCTAACCATCCAACAGTGCAAAATGAATCACCAATAAATGATACAAACAGCCACAATTTTAGCCGTCTTGAAGGTATAATGGAGAATCTGGTGCAATCCATGAACCATTTCATGACAAGCATGACAAGTATGATGCAGGAGATGCAAAAAATGCAGTCCACGCTACTGCAGGCCATACTTAATAGACCATGAACTGTCTCAAAATATGTTTCTGGAACGCAAACGGCATACGCCAACACAAAAATGAACTTGAATATTTTCTTTTTAATAAGAAAATTGATGTAATGCTGATTTCCGAGACTCATATGACCTCGAGAAGCATTTTTAAAATAAGTGGTTAAGGACCCCAGAGATAGATCATGTGGTGGCTCGGCAATATTGGTCAAATCGCGAATCAAACACCATTCATTGGGCGGTCTTTCAGAGTGTTATCTTCAAGCAACAAACATCTGTATTGAGAACTTTTGTCAAAACCTCGTGATTTCGTCAGTTTACTGTCCGCCCAGATTTTCAATAACAAAAGATCAGTATAGAGATTTTTACAAATCACTAGGTAGCCGTTTCATAGCGGCTGGCGACTACAATGCTAAGCATACATTCTGGGGCTCACGACTCGTTAGCCCTAAAGGTCGTATCTTGTACGACTCCCTGTCTGAAATGGGACTGAATGTGATTTCAACTGGTCAACCAACTTATTGGCCAACTGACCAGCAAAAAATTCCTGACGTTATCGATTTCGGCGTGGCGAAAGGGGTATCCCCGGAACTCATTGAAGTCGAGGCTTCACTGGATCTTTCTTCAGATCACTCACCCACTGTAATCACCATCAGAAGTCCTCAGCATATCGTAACTGATGCCTTACTTCTTGTCAAACGTCTGAATTGGTTAAAATACAAAAAATACATCAGCACTCACTGCACAGAGAAACTCCCGTTAAAAACTGCTGAAGACATCGATGCCTGTATAAAAAGTCTTAATGAACATGTCGAGAAAGCCGCAGAACATGCTTCTTCCACTTACCGCCCGAATAGGTACAACAGAGTTTTTTCTGCAGATGTTGAGCAACTATTGTCTGAAAAAAGGAGAGTCCGAAGAGAGTGGCAACAACACAGATCGCCTCAACTTAAAACTAGGTTGAGAGAATGTACGAAAAACCTTAGGCTCTTGCTAGAAGCGCAAAAAGCAGCGTCTCTCAAACAACATCTGGAAGGTCTAGACGCAACTTCCCAGTCAAATTATTCATTATGGCGTGCAGTCCGAAATCTGAGAAAACCCGTAATCGCAAAACCTCCACTGCGTACTTTGAACGGATCTTGGGCACGAAATAACGAAGAAAAAGGCAACCTTTTCGTAAGTCATTTAAAAAATGTATTCACTCCCAATACGGATACTGACATTAGCGAACTACCGCCTGTTGTTGCCAGACCACCTGTACAAATAAGATTTCAATATCTGGAGGTTGTTGAGGCTATTGATAATTTAAATGTTAAAAAAGCACCTGGGTTTGATAAAATCAGCAATAAAATGATTTTTGAGCTGCCTCGCATTGCAAAAAGATTAATCCTCTTTCTTTTTAATGCCATCTTACGGCTTGAGTACTACCCTCCGGTTTGGAAAATTGCACTAGTTAAGATGATTCCTAAGCCGGGAAAAGATCCTTGCAAAGTTGAGTCGTATAGGCCAATAAGTCTATTACCAACTATGTCCAAATTATTCGAGAAATTGCTTATAACCAAGCTGACTCCGATTTTGAATGAAAACAACTGCATTCCCAATCACCAGTTTGGCTTCAGACGTCAACACAGTACAATAGAACAAACACATAGATTGGTACAAGTCATAAGAAAAACCTTTGAGGAAAAGAGATACTGTTCGGCACTCTTTATTGACGTCTCTCAAGCTTTCGACAAAGTATGGCATGAAGGCCTGATATCTAAATTAAAGCAGAACTTGCCGGTGAATCTTCAACACCTACTATGGAAATACTTAATCGACCGTCAGTTTATGATTAAAGAAGGTGATTATTTAAGCCGTCCTCAACCTATAGGTGCTGGCGTCCCTCAAGGTAGTATCTTAGGACCAATTCTATACTTGCTGTACACAGCAGACATGCCAACAAACAATGAAATTCACACGTCAACATTTGCTGATGATACGGCATTTCTCAGTACTCACAAAGATCCAAAAGATGCCTCGATTCAATTACAGCACCACGTAACGCAAGTGGAGAAATGGGCAAGACAATGGGGAATAAAAATAAATGAACAGAAATGCACCCACGTAACATTTACTCTACGTAGGGAATCATGTCCCCCTATTCGTATTAATGACCATATAGTGCCTCAAAACTCACACGTGAAATATCTTGGTATTCATCTGGACCGTCGCCTCACATGGAAACCACATTTAGATGCTAAGCTGACTCAAATGAAATTGAAAGCAGCCCAAATTCATTGGCTCATCGGCAGAAACTCCGTCCTTCGGCTCGATTGTAAGCTTCTACTCTACAACTCAATCTTAAAGCCAATTTGGTGCTATGGTATCCAGTTATGGGGCACTGCCTCCAACTCCAATATTGAGAAAATTCAACGCCGTCAAAACAAAATTCTACGAATGATAACTACCGCTCCTTGGTATATTAAAAACAACAACATACACAACGATCTTGATGTTCCTCTTGTCAAATGGGAAATAACTAAACACGTGGCCCTTTATTTGGGTAAGCTGGAAACTCATCCAAATCCCCTCGCTCGAGACATCTTACAACATCCCGGTCATAGCCGTTTGAGAAGGAGGGACACCACCGCTCTCAGATGAATAAATACAAGTTGCTCATTATATCCTATCGAATTTGAAAACTAGATTTTGTCTAGCATTGGCTGGACTTATCTTAATTAATTTTAGTTTTAGGATTTGAATACCTATTGTTAGTTCATTTAAAATGAAGATACAATAAAAAGAATATGCACAAAAAAAAAAAAAAAAAAAAAAAAATGTTTGCATTTACTTGTTTTTGATATTAATTACTAGGAAAAAGAATACAATGCAACTTAAGCTAAATTATAAATATTGTGAAATGTTATGTTTGCATTTACTTGTACGGAAGTTCAGTTTATTGATCTTACGTACAAGTCAAAAATATGAATTGGGCCAAAAATGAAATTTGGAATAATTCTAGAGAATTCAATTGGAGCAATTTCCTGTCTAGTGTATTGGCCTCTTTGTTGTAATTGGTAGTGTGTACGTAACTCGCGCATAATTGTATGTATGTGTGTGTGCATAACCATAAGTTATTGTAAAAAAATCTCTACACAAGCTGGTAGTTGTGTATGTTAAGTATGCCACGCAATTACGAGAGTTTATGTTTTTGAGTGAGGGAGGAAGAAAGAGAGAAGCAACCTATAAATACACACGACAATCCGTTACATTTTTTTCCCCCCTCCTTTCTAGAACGTTCTTTTGTTTACTTTATTGTTAGTACGTAAATAACAAACAACATGTAGATGCGCGCAATCCGTTACATTTTTTTCCCCTCCTTTCCAGAACGTTCTTTTGTTTACTCTGTTGTGAATAAAAAAAATCCCTAACAACGAGAATGAGAGTTGTTGTTACTAACAAAAACTGAGGAATTTCAAGAATGTTGTGGCGTAAATGCAATGGGTATATAAAGTAAAAACAAAACGTAGTAGGGGGGGGGCATACATAAGTGGTACAGTTATATGTTCTGCTATGTTGGTTGGGGCGAAAGTTGCAAGGTTTTGGGACGACAAGAAAATTGTCCTTCTAAATCCGTAACAAACCTGCTTCAAATCAAGATCATCGATATAGGATTTGAACAGGCAGGATTTAGGCGCGTTTGAATTTGCCTAAAAAAAAAAATTATGTTCAACGTGTGGCTCGACCCACGAAGCCGGGCAATAATAGGAAAGAAGAAAAATGTATATATGTGTAGTTATGCGTGTGGCACGACCCACGAAGCCGGGCAATATTTATGTACATGCAACTATTTAGTACTAAGGGCGTATATCTGAAGCGTGGAATTTCCCAACATACTTTCCCTGAAGGTCTTCGATTTCATAGAGGGAGTTTCCAATTTTACTCCTAATCCTACATTTGATGAACTTAGGGTTGAATTTTGAGTTAAAGCCCTTCTTGAAATCGCTCAGGGAATGGTTTTACCTGAAAACTTCCTGCCTAAGGGTACAGAGAGGATAATGTTTTTGCTTAACCGGTAGGGCATCACCTGTGTTTATATGGTGTTTCAAGAGGTAAGTACTACCGAGACCGAGTTTTTCATACGACGGAAATCTGAATATAGTGTCAAGTTTTAGTTTTTGTTCAGGAGAAATTTCGTGAAAGATTGAGTCTGTTTTCTGATCTACCTCTAAGAAGTTAATTAAGGGAAATATCTGAGGAGCAATTGCGAAAGCTTTCCAAAAATCGATGCCAAGGTAAGCTATCTGTGATAAGGTCGGTACAATATAAAAAACAATTGATTTAGTAACTCCTTTATAAGTTACCGGAAGTGTGCAATGTCCTAAAACTTGGTTTCTCGAACCGTTTGCAGTGGTTATGCTTGATCGGATCTTTTTGTATTGTACGTTATATTTAGACAAGAAATCCTCGCTTCCTTTCCCTAAAACTGTTACATTCGCTTCTGAGTCTAGAAGACCTAGCAAATTCTCATCGAAAATTTTTATCATTGCAAAGGGTCTATCATCGTGAAGTTCAGGCAAAAGTGTGGTTTCAATCAGTTTTTTATACATTCTTCTTTTCCGATAACGCTCCCTACATTTAAGGATTTTGCGAGAAATTTCGCAATTTGAAAGTCTAGGTGGTGAATTATGGGTATTATTAGAAAGTTCGGGTAATAAGTTACAGGTATTATTATTATTAGAAAGTCTGGGTATTGATTGGATATCCGGTTCAGACAGCTTGCGAGGTAAGTCCATCTGTGACGGCTTACTCTCAATGCTGGATAGAAACTCGGGATTTAGTTTTTGGAACGAGCATCCCCGGTTGCCCACTCGCTCCGTTGCCTGTTTTCCGCGTGGGGACCCTTACATTTAGGAGTGGTTACCCCTCTTTGTCCGCACTTATAGCAGAAAACATGCCGAGTCTCATCGGGACAATATATGTAGCTATGACCGAATTGTAGGCAATTCCAACACTTGATTTTGGAATAATCGCCTTTTACCCAGGTCCTACCTATTCTGAGGGCCACAATTTGGGGATCGGATTCCACAATTGGATCTACCGAGTCTTCTTCCACTGAAATTTCATTAACTTGGCGCTGTCTATTAAACGGGACTGATTTGTTCTCCGCGAGAACCTTTTCCGCCTTCCTAGCCAAATCACGAAGGGTTCCTAATTCTCTGGGGTTAGAAATAAATAGCATAACCTTGAGGTCAGCGTGTACGTTTTTCTTCAATATTTCAATTAGCGATGTGTCTGGCAAGGGAGTAGATAAGCGCAAATTTAACCTAACTATGAACGAATGGAAGTCGTCGTAGCTCTCTTTTGGGAGCTGTTTCCGAGCAGAAATCTTAAGTAAGATTTCATGATCGCTTTCTAGTGTTCCGAATTCGCTAGTTAGCGCTGCCTTCAACATTGGGCCCTTTGGTTTTGTTTAATATAATCCCAATAAAATGTTTCGGCCTTGCCCTTCAAAAATAAATGGAAATTGGACATTAGGTGGTCATGGGGGCACTGAGATCGCTCAGTCAACGTGTCTACTTTGAACAGAAAATCGGAAATACTGCTCTCGCCGCTGTATGATACATTCCAGTCTTTTAATTTAAAATTTGGAAGTGAGGACGCATATGAGTATGAATTTGCCTGCGTTGGCGGTCTAGCACTAGTCCCTGGTGAGCCGGATATTTCTCTGTCGCTACGACCTACTGACTCTCTCAATGAGCTAAGCTCTCTTCGGAATTCATCTTGCGTGTTCCTCAGGGCTTCTTGGAAGTACGTCATCAAACTTTCCATTAAATTTTCATTTGAAGGTTGTGGATTGCCTTCACGGTCTGTCTCTTGTGTCGCCATTCTACTGGTTTCTTTATCTAATGTGTCAGGTGTTACCGTTTCGATCGGGGCTATATTTATGCTCGGAAGAGATGTGCTAAGAGGTTAAGGAGTAGTATCAGCAGAAGCTGATTCTTCTGAGTAGTCGGAAGCAAGTGATCGTCATACCGACGAGCCTCTATATGCCTTTATGCTACTCTGCGAATCTTCAGACGGTTTTCTACCTAATGGAGTCGAACCTCTTCCTCTACCTTTGGACAGTGACGAACTACTAACTACCGATTTTGTCTTAACTCTTGACGGTAAGACAGCTGAATCTGGGCCTGAAATTCTACGCGACAAATTTTTAGATGTGCTTTGTCGTGTGTTGGCCCTGTGCATAATGCACCAATCAACTACAGAAAGAAAAAAGGAATCGCGGCTACTTAGACAAATAAATTTCCAAACCAAAGAGAAAAATAAACAGGAGGCAAATGTTTACGGTGTTTGAATCACGAGTGGTGTGAACCGAATTAGGAAAGAAAAGGACAAAAAAAAAATTTTTTGAAACAAAATGTTCAAAGTGTTGAAGTTGTACAGGACATGCGGAAGCTAAAAAAAATTTATGCGCGGTGTTTTAAAATTAATTAAATGTAACCCGACGATTACCGAGTTCAACAAAATTAAAAAGTAAAGCTCAAATTTCAAAAATGTTAAAATGTGAAGTGTTACAAAAGTGCTCGGAAAATTTGTTTGAAAGAAAATAGGAGAAATTTGGAAAATGTACTTTGTTTAAAAGTTTGTTCTTTTCCAAGTTTTTCCTTTTTCCTTTTGAAAAAAATGTTAATAATAATAAAAAAATGTTACCTTTTATATATAATTAAAATTCAAATTGATTGATGTTTTCTGTGTGTGTAATAGTTCATAAAATTTTTGGATGCTAGAAAGAACCTGCAGTGGTACATGTTTCGATTGTTTTGTAAGGAAATAAATTTAAATTGTTCGTAATAAAAAAAAATTTTGACAAATATGTGTACAAAGGCTATGATAAATACCATGTCTCTCCTTACTCTGTTGGCTAATCAAATCTGTTTCTGTGACAGGATAAGATGTCTCAACAGTTATTTTCAAAATTTTATGTTTCTTCTGTAAGCATTAAAAAAAACTATGTCGTGTTAATATATAATTTCAAACCTGGATTATCTCGCAACATGCCTACCATTTTTAAAAGAGATAGTCAGACAAGGACTTAGATAATTCAGGTTCGTTAAACATTAGGTCCCATGAGCATAGCATTATTGCCGCAATACTACTGACCTCTACTTGGAGTCAGTACCAGACTTGCAATAATCCTTATGATCAGGAACAAAATTTGGGTGGAAAAAAAACAACGACAAGATTTGTAGTGCGTATCATAGTTTGCATAGCAGTTGAATCCAGTTTAGAAGATTCCAGACTTCAAGACTTATGCAACTGATAGCTAGTTAAGTGCTTACAAAAAAAATTAAATCACGAATAAAAAAAATATAACCATTTCTTCATCTCCCTAAAGTGCTTTAAATGGTTTTATTATTAAAAGAAAATTATTGTCACCCTACGGGTGGCTTTTCGTTGGGCGCCATATATGTTACGCGCCGTTAAATTGCTTTCAAATGAAAATCAAAATTAACGATCCAAATGACCGGTTAAGGGGGTATAAAGCTGGCCCGCTAGCTCATTGAGCAAAATTTCATCTCAACCAGGGTTTGGCACGTAAGCATATAACACACTTCACACCCCTGGAAGTATGTTTAAAAAAAAATATTTCGAAAAGGAATCTAAAAAGCACTTAAGGAGGAAAAGGAAGAATTGATTATATTGATATCCCTGAGGAATAATATGGCCAGATGGTTGCCATATAGGGGTACACTTATCCCTTCCCCAACCTATGACTGGCGAAGTACCCTGAATCTAACCTGTCCCGTTTACAAAACAATCGACTACATTACGCTTACCAGCTGTGGTTTCTTCCTAGCATCCATTTAAAAAAAAATTTAGCAACTCATTTTTTTAAAATTTTTGTTATGTAATTCAATTCTCATCTTTTTATTTATTTCATTGTTTTGTTTGTTTTTTTTCTTTCTAAATTTTATAAATGTTAGTGTTTACATGTAATTTGGTTAGTTTATATCTAAAGTAGTATAAAGGAAAAATAAAAGGAAAAGAAGGATCTTATAAGTAACTTAATATTAACTTACTTTACAAACTACTTAATTTACGTGTCGTTGTAGTTACTGGTTGTGATGAGGTTGTTGCAAATTCATGTTGTTGTTCAGGTTGTCATATCTCATGTTGTTGTAGCGCATGTTGTCGTAGCCATTGTTGTTGTAGCCCATGTTGTTGTAGCGCTTGTTGTAGCTCATGTTGTTGTTATATTTGTTGATTTAGTTTGTTGCTGTGGTCATACATGTCGTAATTCTTGTTGTTGTTGTAACTGGCTTTTTGCATCTCAGTTATTTATAATAATAATTTTAGTATGTGTGCAGTTATTTTCTTAAACACCTTTATTTTTGTTTAATTGTTATTTTACACTTTCTTTTTTTGTTAATAATTTTCTTTTTTTACTAAATAATTAATAGGATTTTCTTGTAATGTACACATTTATTTCGTTCTTGTTTGCTTTAATTTAAATTGTTTACGGGTACATTCTTTTTTTTGTTGTTTGTTTGTTAATATTTATTAAATATTTGTATTACCCCGCCTTGATTTTATTTAATATGCCATTTTTAGTTTTTAATAAAATTTGTTGGTTTTATGTTGGGTTAACAATTACCTCTGCGTTGTTTCAAGCGTATTCTTTAGGTGTGTGTGTGTGTTTTGTTCATTATTTTATCTAGTATTAACTTTTGCCTTGATGTTTTATTATTAACTTTTTTTGAAATTAAAAAAAAACACAGTTTTGGAAAAATAACTCTTTGGGATCAGAGGCAAGTTTTTTTTTTGTTTTTGGTTTTTTTTCCTCTTGCTAAAATCACCCATAACATTTCGTTAACATGTAATTTAGTTTTGTAATTTTTTGTATTGTTTAGACAAAATTTAACACATGCCAACACTCAACACATTCCAAACTTAACTAACATTTTGTTAGTAATATTCAACCAAAACTGCCAACAACAAAAAATTCACCAATTATTTTGAATTATTTGTTTTAAAAGCACGTTGCGTTGCATTGTTTTTTTGTCAATAATTAGATGCGTTTACAAATTACTTTTGTTGCATATATAAATAACTTAAATTGTAAATTTTCATGTATTTCTAATGTTCTATATAAATGTTTTACAATTAAGTTTATTTATTACTTATTATTTGTTTATTAAATGTATCGTATTTTTTTGTTTAAAAACATGCTTTTTCACACTTTTGTTTAATTTTCATTTTATTTTTTTACAATTTTATAAACTTAGTAAAATTTGTGTTAATTATAACTTTATTTTTAATTTCCCGCACGACTACTTCACACATTAACTATTTTTCCGCAACTCAACTGCACTGTTTCACTATCTTTTTCCAACTAACTTTTTAAAACTTCTTGCTGTCTGTACAACTTCACAGAAAAGCCAAAATGAAAAACATAACTGTTTCCGCATTCCTAACATATTTGGCATTCCTTATGTTGTTCTTGTGAGCGAGATGATACACGCGCATAATTGTATGTATGTGTGTGTGCATAACCATAAAGCATTAAACACATTCGAGACAGCAGGCTACACGAGTGCAAATACCGCTGGGTACTTATGCCGCCCTGTAGCCAGCTACTTAATTATTTTGAAAACGACAGCTACATACTCATCAGCTGATCCCGAAATCTGACGTTTTAATAAAAAATAAATTTGTTCTTCGAATTTTTTAAATAACATATTGGCTGAAGAGAATTTTGTTGATTTTATAGAAGCTATTACTAAAATACAACAAAAAAGTAAATAAAAACATTAAAAATAATAAATCTTAAACAATAAAGCACTTACAAAATTTTATCAAACAAAACAATAAAAATATAAACAGCTGTTGTAGTAATCCATTTATGTATATTTCAGTGGTGCCACTTAAGGCTTTTATTTTTTTAAAGTAGCGTTTTTTATGAAATATGAAAAACATGTACATGATTCCAGACATGCTAATAAACTTCACTCATTTGTATTATTATTAATATAATATTATTGATACATTTAACAACTCTTGATGCATAAATGATCATAACATTTTAATTTTGCATTTTATTTTATTTAATTTGCTTTACACATTTTGCTATATGGTCAGCACTGTTTTTGTTTTGTCGCCAACAAAAATAGAAATTAGTTTAATTTGACAGCGACGAAAAAATCAGCATGGACAACAACCTGCAGTCGTGTTGCCTGCTGTCGTCAATATAGTCACTTTTATATAAACGTGTGTATTTTATTTTTGACATATTGTAGTCGGTAGCCTGCTGTCTCGAATGTGTTTAATGCTTAAGTTATTGTAAAAAAATCTCTACACAAGCTGGTAGTTGTGTATGTTAAGTATGCCACGCAATTACGAGAGTTTATGTTTTTGAGTGAGGGAGGAAGAAAGAGAGAAGCAACCTATATGTTTAATATTCGGTTTAATTTAAAAGTTAAAAAACAGTTCTTTATTAAAGATAAATTGTTAAGTACAAAAATAAAACGTTGTTATTCAAGAAAGGTATAAAAAAGGAATGACAAAATGAAAAAGAACAGAATATAAGTAGCATCGTTCACATTGTTATTAAAAGAGTTGCCATGTTGGCCATAAATTCCCAACACTCCTCCTCAATGTGAATGGTGCTTTACAAAACAGAAAAACAAAAATAAATTTTTTCATGCCAATTTCATGAGTTGAACAAAATCCAAGTGCTTATTCTTCGAAAGATTTTTAGTCAGTATATCTGCTATCATATGTTGAGTTGGACAATAATTCAAGACTATCTCTCTTCTCTTCACCACCTCGCGCACATGATGGAATCGAATGTCGATATGCTTAGTACGTTTATGATACACTGGGTTAGTTGGCAATTTTTCCGCACCTTGATTGTCGATATTTAGGATGACAGCTTCGTCCGTTAAGTATCCAATTTCCATAAGTAATTTTCTCAAAAAGATCGCCTCTTTTGCCGCGTCGGACATTGCTACGTATTCCGCTTCTGTTGAGCTCAGAGCAACACACGATTGTTTCCGGGACTCCCATGAAACTGGACAATCGTTCACGTAGAATATAAAACCAGTGTACGATTTTCGGTCTAAAGGCTGGAACAGAATAGACGCTGTGGTAGTAGTAGATGCAGCTGACGACGTAATGAGTAGTGTAGCTTGAAAAAATGCGAACAGAATATTGAAGCTTTCTATATGGTTGCCAAATAACCTGTTTTAAAACACTTATTTTAAAAAACGAATTATGCATGAATAATATGTAAATTTTTTAACAAAATATGTATCAAGTTGTATAATAAATGCATATTCAACTACATATTGCTCTACATCAACATTAAATTCGACATTTCATATATTTGATGTAATCCTTTATTAAAAGCATGGTAACCCTAGTTGTCATAGTTATGTACATATGTACATTTGTACATTTGACAATCAGCTGTCAAAGCACTGTCGCGCAACAAAGTTTAAAAATTTAAAAACTGCGCTTCAACCTCAACTACAACTACAGCTACAACTACACATTCTGTTGAGACTACTTTGAAACTGCTGTTATTAACTTTTGACAGCTTGCAGCGCTACTCGTTACGTTGTACTACAGCGTCTATTCTGTTCCAGCCTTAAAGCATTGCCACCCCAATCTGCGTCAACAAAACCAGTCACTAAGTTTTCTCCATCCTGGTAAACGATTTTCTTCTCAATAGTACCACGAAGGTAGCGCAAAATACGTTTGACTGCCTGCATATGCTCGACATGCGGGCTAGAGTTTCTCTGCGCCAGCTTGGCAACAGAATGAAGGATATCAGGTCTACTCGTTAAAGCAAGGTACATAAGGGCGCCTATTGCAGACTGATAATCCTGCTGATTAATTTCTTTACAATCTTCCTTATCACATGTTACCTGGTAGTTGGCTTCTAGTGGCGTTGACACAGGCTTGCAATTGTCCATCCCGTATTCCTTAAGTAATTCACGAATGTATTGGGACTGTGATATAGTTATCGCGCCAACGTCCCCCTCACGTTCTACTTCTATACCAAGATAGTAGTGTAGCTTGCCCTTGTCAGTAACTGGGAACCTTTGTGCTAATAATTTTTTCACTTCAGAAACTATCGCTACGTTCTTGCAACCGATGAGTATGTCATCTACGTACACAGCCAGTATCACAAATTCGCCTTTAAATGACATCATATATAAGCAGGGCTCATTTTCACTTTGGTGAAATCCCATTTCCTGAAGTACACAGCTGAGCCTATCAAACCACTCTTTGCCTGATTGTTTCAAGCCATATATTGCTTTACGGAGTTTAAGAACTTTGTTCGGATGTTCTGAGTCAACAAACAATTCGGGTTGTCGCATGTATATTTCGTGTTGCACCTCACTGTTTAAGTACGCTGAACTTACATCAATTTGATGCAAATGCATTTTCCAATACACTGCCAAAGCTAACACCATACGAATTGTAGAATACCTGACTACAGGGGAAAACGTTTCACCGTAGTCTATGCCAAATTTTTGATTACAGCCTTTTGCCACAAGTCGGGCTTTAAATCGCTCAATCTGGCCAAGTTCGTTCTTCTTTAAAGAAAATACCCACTTTGAATTAATCGCCCTGGCATAATTCGGCAAGTCTACTAAAGTCCAAGTTTCATTGTTCTGCAACGATGTCATCTCCGATTGCATGGCATTCCGCCAATTGGTACTGTTTGCACTGTGTAGAGCCTCCTCTACTGTGGTTGGAATACTTTCCTCGACAATATTGTATAATTTTAAACGTTTACTTGGTCTGCCTGGTTTGCCAGTTCTAATCACTTTTGGCCTACCCCTTTTATTAGTGCCAACCATAGCTTGGGAATAATGATTAGAAATCCTAATGATTAGCAATTGGATTAGAAATTTTAATTGTGCTGAACAATTGATTAATTATGATTAGTTAGCCATTTTAGACGATTACTAATTGATTAGATTAGAAATAATCAAAAATCTAATCACAATTAGTGACGATTAGCATTTCTAATCAAATCTAATCAAAACTAATCTAAAAAATAATTGATTAGATTTCTTGATTATTTTTGATTAGATTTGATTAGTTTAACTATTTTTGTGAAAAGAAAATATTTATTAATCACATTTGTTGCTATATTTACATAATGTAACAGTTTTTGAATATTGCATAAAATTGCATTATATATTGCCACATACATGTGTATTTGTACGCTGATTCTGCTTATATATAATTCACAAAAAATTGACATTAGACCAACTTTTCAAAAGAAAAGTCTGACAATGAATTTCGTCTTGGACTATTGATGATGCCTGCAATATTCAAAAACTGTTACATTATGTAAATATAGCAACAAATGTGATAAATAAATATTTTCTTTTCACAAAAATAGTTAAACTAATCAAATCTAATCAAAAATAATCAAGAAATCTAATCAATTATTTTTTGGATTAGTTTTGATTAGATTTGATTAGAAATGCTAATCGTCACTAATTGTGATTAGATTTTTGATTATTTCTAATCTAATCAATTAGTAATCTGAAATTTTTATCAAAATTCAATTCTAATGATTAGATTATTTTATTTTTCTAATCGTAATGATTTCTAATTCTAATCGAAATTCCCAAGCTATGGTGCCAACATACTCCTCCTGAATAGAACTTTCTTCGTTCGATTCAGCTTCATCAGCTGTTTCAAAACCAGCAAAATCAGAGTCGTTAGAAATTATTTCTTCATCATTATTACCGTCATTAGGCACAGGTTCTCCATCAGACTGAATTTCATTGTTCACCTTTGGTACATTTTGTTCTGACACATCAATTATGAAATAATCATCACCTGTTTTTGTTGTTTCCTCACTTTTTGGTTTCACGAAGCAACTCTCGTCAAAAAGGACATCACGTCGCTCTATTATTTGTTTAGTATCTTCATCATATAAGCGGTAAGCCTTAGCCACCTGGGAGTAACCAACCATGACAAAATTATCACCCTTAGCCTCAAATTTACCACTGCCTCCGGCTTTGTTTAGTGCTACAGCATGAGATCCAAAAACTTTTAAATGTTTTACATTTGGCTTACGATCGAACCAGACTTCATATGGTGTTTTATCACCCAATATTCTAGTAGGGCATCTATTGCGTAGGTATGCCGCCGTGTTAATCGCCTCAGCCCATAAGTCTTGCTTAATATTCGCGTGCACCATCATCGAACGTGCCATTTCTATTAAGGTACGATTAGCGCGTTCAGCAACGCCATTTTGTTGGGGAGTATATGGAACTGTCAGCTGACGTGTAATGCCTTCAAGTTCCAAAAAAGTGTCAAACTGTTTATTTATAAATTCACGTCCATTGTCACTTCTAATCGTCTTGATTTTGTGGCCAGTTTGCCTCTCCACCATTTGTTTAAACACCTTAAATTTGTCGAAAACTTCACCTTTGGCCTTAAGAAAATAAACAAATATTCTCCTGGAATAGTCGTCAATAAATGTGACGAAATACCTTGAGCCGCCTAAAGAGCTGACATTAAAGGGGCCACACACGTCGCTATGTATGAGTTCCAACATGTTCTTCGATCGCGTACTAGATTCCTTCGGAAATGTACCAACATGGATTTTGCTTACCATGCATGTCTTGCAATGTGTTGATTCATCACCCTTTAATTGCATGCCAGCCACCATCGAATTTTTTGACAAAAACTGCAAAGACTTGAAGTTAACATGGCCGAACCTATCATGCCAAACCTGAGTTGACGAGGTTGCCGCAAAAAGTTGGTTTTCTTTACCGTATGCTATAAACAGATTACCCCGTTTTGCAGCCTTTAATATTATTGCACCATCAGAACGCTGAATGGTAGCACCAGATGAATCAAAAATAACCTTCAACCCCTTTTCCACGACACGATTGACAGACAAAAAATTCATCTGTAATTCTGGGGAATATAGAACTTCTTGCAATTTAATTTGAAGACCATTATTGTTTTGAATCTGCACATCACCTTTTCCTTGGGCTAATATTTGGTGTTGGCCCGCCAACGAAATGTTTTCCGTATGTTCTTGAAACCTCTCAAACATTTCTTTATTACAGCACATGTGTGCAGTTGCGCCGCTGTCAACACACCACGCTGCTGCTTTATTTGTAAATGTGTGTGTATACGTGTGCAACAGTTGTGTACGTTCTTTTTTCGGTTTTGTGCATTTGCTTGCAAAATGCCCCGTTATACCACAGTTATAGCATTTGCCCTTGAACTTCTTTTTACCTTGTTTATTGTCTCTTGTGTTTTTACATTTCTGAGAATTCATCACAAATGCCTGCTGTTTATTAACCGATGCTGCTTCTCGTTCGGATTTTTCTTTGTGTCTTTCGCCTTCTTCTAACAGTTTTTGTTTTACCGTTGATAAACTTGGTAATGTATCTCTCGTTTCCATGGCGATGACGAAATGCTCGAAGTCACTTGGTAGACTGGACAACAGCATTATTGTCAACAGTTCCTCATTAAGTGGTATACCCGCTTCAGCAAGCTTGTCCGCCGTTTCTGCAAACATACCCACATGCCTACTAACATTAGCACCCTTATCCATTGTCAAATTCAAAAGGCGTTTATAAATAGCAACCTTTTGTATTGGGCCTCTGGGCTTATAAGTTTCTTCCAACTTTTTCCAAGCCTCATGAGAAGTTGCACAGTTTTTAAAAATACTTAGCTGCGATGGCTTAACGCTTAAAGTAATTGTAGCTAGTGCACGTTGATCGTCTTCTTCCCATTTCATTCTTCCAGCATTATCTACTGCAGATTCCTTCTTAACTTCACCATTCACAAGCTTCCACCAGCCGCTATGGATGAGCACACTACGCATTTGAATATTCCAGCTATCGTAGTTTGTGTCGTCAAGCTTGTCAATTTGGTACAATGACGCCATTTTATAAACGTTTTTATTTTTTATTTTTTAATACTGCAATTTAACAATTTTATCCTTTTCTTCCCGAGGTACACTTCTACCATGGACTTTGTCCTGGGCCCATAACCTGTTTAATATTCGGTTTAATTTAAAAGTTAAAAAACAGTTCTTTATTAAAGATAAATTGTTAAGTACAAAAATAAAACGTTGTTATTCAAGAAAGGTATAAAAAAGGAATGACAAAATGAAAAAGAACAGAATATAAGTAGCATCGTTCACATTGTTATTAAAAGAGTTGCCATGTTGGCCATAAATTCCCAACACTATAAATACACACGACAATCCGTTACATTTTTTTCCCCCTCCTTTCTAGAACGTTCTTTTGTTTACTTTATTGTTAGTACGTAAATAACAAACAACATGTAGATGCGCGCAATCCGTTACATTTTTTCCCCCTCCTTTCCAGAACGTTCTTTTGTTTACTCTGTTGTGAATAAAAAAATCCCTAACAACGAGAATGAGAGTTGTTGTTACTAACAAAAACTGAGGAATTTCAAGAATGTTGTGGCGTAAATGCAATGGGTATATAAAGTAAAAACAAAACGTAGTAGGGGGGGGGCATACATAAGTGGTACAGTTATATGTTCTGCTATGTTGGTTGGGGCGAAAGTTGCAAGGTTTTGGGACGACAAGAAAATTGTCCTTCTAAATCAGTAACAAACCTGCTTCAAATCAAGATCATCGATATAGGATTTGAACAGGCAGGATTTAGGCGCGTTTGAATTTGCCTAAAAAAAAAATTATGTTCAACGTGTGGCTCGACCCACGAAGCCGGGCAATAATAGGAAAGAAGAAAAATGTATATATGTGTAGTTATGCGTGTGGCACGACCCACGAAGCCGGGCAATATTTATGTACATGCAACTATTTAGTACTAAGGGCGTATATCTGAAGCGTGGAATTTCCCAACATACTTTCCCTGAAGGTCTTCGATTTCATAGAGGGAGTTTCCAATTTTACTCCTAATCCTACATTTGATGAACTTAGGGTTGAATTTTGAGTTAAGGCCCTTCTTGAAATCGCTCAGGGAATGGTTTTACCTGAAAACTTCCTGCCTAAGGGTACAGAGAGGATAATGTTTTTGCTTAACCGGTAGGGCATCACCTGTGTCTATATGGTGTTTCAAGAGGTAAGTTCTACCGAGACCGAGTTTTTCATACGACGGAAATCTGAATATAGTGTCAAGTTTTAGTTTTTGTTCAGGAGAAATTTCGTGAAAGATTGAGTCTGTTTTCTGATCTACCTCTAAGAAGTTAATTGAGGGAAATATCTGAGGAGCAATTGCGAAAGCTTTCCAAAAATCGATGCCAAGGTAAGCTATCTGTGATAAGGTCGGTACAATATAAAAAACAATTGATTTAGTAACTCCTTTATAAGTTACCGGAAGTGTGCAATGTCCTAAAACTTGGTTTCTCGAACCGTTTGCAGTGGTTATGCTTGATCGGATCTTTTTGTATTGTACGTTATATTTAGACAAGAAATCCTCGCTTCCTTTCCCTAAAACTGTTACATTCGCTCCTGAGTCTAGAAGACCTAGCAAATTCTCATCGAAAATTTTTATCATTTCAAAGGGTCTATCATCGTGAAGTTCAGGCAAAAGTGTGGTTTCAATCAGTTTTTTATACATTCTTCTTTTCCGATAACGCTCCCTACATTTAAGGATTTTGCGAGAAATTTCGCAATTTGAAAGTCTAGGTGGTGAATTATGGGTATTATTAGAAAGTTCGGGTAATAAGTTACAGGTATTATTATTATTAGAAAGTCTGGGTATTGATTGGATATCCGGTTCAGACAGCTTGCGAGGTAAGTCCATCTGTGACGGCTTACTCTCAATGCTGGATAGAAACTCGGGATTTAGTTTTTGGAACGAGCATCCCCGGTTGCCCACTCGCTCCGTTGCCTGTTTTCCGCGTGGGGACCCTTACATTTAGGAGTGGTTACCCCTCTTTGTCCGCACTTATAGCAGAAAACATGCCGAGTCTCATCGGGACAATATATGTAGCTATGACCGAATTGTAGGCAATTCCAACACTTGATTTTGGAATAATCGCCTTTTACCCAGGTCCTACCTATTCTGAGGGCCACAATTTGGGGATCGGATTCCACAATTGGATCTACCGAGTCTTCTTCCACTGAAATTTCATTAACTTGGCGCTGTCTATTAAACGGGACTGATTTGTTCTCCGCGAGAACCTTTTCCGCCTTCCTAGCCAAATCACGAAGGGTTCCTAATTCTCTGGGGTTAGAAATAAATAGCATAACCTTGAGGTCAGCGTGTACGTTTTTCTTCAATATTTCAATTAGCGATGTGTCTGGCAAGGGAGTAGATAAGCGCAAATTTAACCTAACTATGAACGAATGGAAGTCGTCGTAGCTCTCTTTTGGGAGCTGTTTCCGAGCAGAAATCTTAAGTAAGATTTCATGATCGCTTTCTAGTGTTCCGAATTCGCTAGTTAGCGCTGCCTTCAACATTGGGTACGTAGCCCTTTGGTTTTGTTTAATATAATCCCAATAAAATGTTTCGGCCTTGCCCTTCAAAAATAAATGGAAATTGGACATTAGGTGGTCATGGGGGCACTGAGATCGCTCAGTCAACGTGTCTACTTTGAACAGAAAATCGGAAATACTGCTCTCGCCGCTGTATGATACATTCCAGTCTTTTAATTTAAAATTTGGAAGTGAGGACGCATATGAGTATGAATTTGCCTGCGTTGGCGGTCTAGCACTAGTCCCTGGTGAGCCGGATATTTCTCTGTCGCTACGACCTACTGACTCTCTCAATGAGCTAAGCTCTCTTCGGAATTCAGCTTGCGTGTTCCTCAGGGCTTCTTGGAAGTACGTCATCAAACTTTCCATTAAATTTTCATTTGAAGGTTGTGGATTGCCTTCACGGTCTGTCTCTTGTGTCGCCATTCTACTGGTTTCTTTATCTAATGTGTCAGGTGTTACCGTTTCGATCGGGGCTATATTTATGCTCGGAAGAGATGTGCTAAGAGGTTTAGGAGTAGTATCAGCAGAAGCTGATTCTTCTGAGTAGTCGGAAGCAAGTGATCGTGATACCGACGAGCCTCTATATGCCTTTATGCTACTCTGCGAATCTTCAGACGGTTTTCTACCTAATGGAGTCGAACCTCTTCCTCTACCTTTGGACAGTGACGAACTACTAACTACCGATTTTGTCTTAACTCTTGACGGTAAGACAGCTGAATCTGGGCCTGAAATTCTACGCGACAAATTTTTAGATGTGCTTTGTCGTGTGTTGGGCCTGTGCATAATGCACCAATCAACTACAGAAAGAAAAAAGGAATCGCGGCTACTTAGACAAATAAATTTCCAAACCAAAGAGAAAAATAAACAGGAGGCAAATGTTTACGGTGTTTGAATCACGAGTGGTGTGAACCGAATTAGGAAAGAAAAGGACAAAAAAAAATTTTTTTGAAACAAAATGTTCAAAGTGTTGAAGTTGTACAGGACATGCGGAAGCTAAAAAAAATTTATGCGCGGTGTTTTAAAATTAATTAAATGTAACCCGACGATTACCGAGTTCAACAAAATTAAAAAGTAAAGCTCAAATTTCAAAAATGTTAAAATGTGAAGTGTTACAAAAGTGCTCGGAAAATTTGTTTGAAAGAAAATAGGAGAAATTTGGAAAATGTACTTTGTTTAAAAGTTTGTTCTTTTCCAAGTTTTTCCTTTTTCCTTTTGAAAAAAATGTTAATAATAATAAAAAAATGTTACCTTTTATATATAATTAAAATTCAAATTGATTGATGTTTTCTGTGTGTGTAATAGTTCATAAAATTTTTGGATGCTAGAAAGAACCTGCAGTGGTACATGTTTCGATTGTTTTGTAAGGAAATAAATTTAAATTGTTCGTAATAAAAAAAAACTTTGAGAAATATGTGTACAAAGGCTATGATAAATACCATGTCTCTCCTTACTCTGTTGGCTAATCAAATCTGTTTCTGTGACAGGATAAGATGTCTCAACAGTTATTTTCAAAATTTTATGTTTCTTCTGTAAGCATTAAAAAAAACTATGTCGTGTTAATATATAATTTCAAACCTGGATTATCTCGCAACATGCCTACCATTTTTAAAAGAGATAGTCAGACAAGGACTTAGATAATTCAGGTTCGTTAAACATTAGGTCCCATGAGCATAGCATTATTGCCGCAATACTACTGACCTCTACTTGGAGTCAGTACCAGACTTGCAATAATCCTTATGATCAGGAACAAAATTTGGGTGGAAAAAAAACAACGACAAGATTTGTAGTGCGTATCATAGTTTGCATAGCAGTTGAATCCAGTTTAGAAGATTCCAGACTTCAAGACTTATGCAACTGATAGCTAGTTAAGTGCTTACAAAAAAAATTAAATCACGAATAAAAAAAATATAACCATTTCTTCATCTCCCTAAAGTGCTTTAAATGGTTTTATTATTAAAAGAAAATTATTGTCACCCTACGGGTGGCTTTTCGTTGGGCGCCATATATGTTACGCGCCGTTAAATTGCTTTCAAATGAAAATCAAAATTAACGATCCAAATGACCGGTTAAGGGGGTATAAAGCTGGCCCGCTAGCTCATTGAGCAAAATTTCAACTCAACCAGGGTTTGGCACGTAAGCATATAACACACTTCACACCCCTGGAAGTATGTTTAAAAAAAAATATTTCGAAAAGGAATCTAAAAAGCACTTAAGGAGGAAAAGGAAGAATTGATTATATTGATATCCCTGAGGAATAATATGGCCAGATGGTTGCCATATAGGGGTACACTTATCCCTTCCCCAACCTATGACTGGCGAAGTACCCTGAATCTAACCTGTCCCGTTTACAAAACAATCGACTACATTACGCTTACCAGCTGTGGTTTCTTCCTAGCATCCATTTAAAAAAAAATTTAGCAACTCATTTTTTTAAAATTTTTGTTATGTAATTCAATTCTCATCTTTTTATTTATTTCATTGTTTTGTTTGTTTTTTTTCTTTCTAAATTTTATAAATGTTAGTGTTTACATGTAATTTGGTTAGTTTATATCTAAAGTAGTATAAAGGAAAAATAAAAGGAAAAGAAGGATCTTATAAGTAACTTAATATTAACTTACTTTACAAACTACTTAATTTACGTGTCGTTGTAGTTACTGGTTGTGATGAGGTTGTTGCAAATTCATGTTGTTGTTCAGGTTGTCATATCTCATGTTGTTGTAGCGCATGTTGTCGTAGCCATTGTTGTTGTAGCCCATGTTGTTGTAGCGCTTGTTGTAGCTCATGTTGTTGTTATATTTGTTGATTTAGTTTGTTGCTGTGGTCATACATGTCGTAATTCTTGTTGTTGTTGTAACTGGCTTTTTGCATCTCAGTTATTTATAATAATATTTTAGTATGTGTGCAGTTATTTTCTTAAACACCTTTATTTTTGTTTAATTGTTATTTTACACTTTCTTTTTTTGTTAATAATTTTCTTTTTTTACTAAATAATTAATAGGATTTTCTTGTAATGTACACATTTATTTCGTTCTTGTTTGCTTTAATTTAAATTGTTTACGGGTACGTTCTTTTTTTTGTTGTTTGTTTGTTAATATTTATTAAATATTTGTATTACCCCGCCTTGATTTTATTTAATATGCCATTTTTAGTTTTTAATAAAATTTGTTGGTTTTATGTTGGGTTAACAATTACCTCTGCGTTGTTTCAAGCGTATTCTTTAGGTGTGTGTGTGTGTTTTGTTCATTATTTTATCTAGTATTAACTTTTGCCTTGATGTTTTATTATTAACTTTTTTTGAAATTAAAAAAAACACAGTTTTGGAAAAATAACTCTTTGGGATCAGAGGCAAGTTTTTTTTTTGTTTTTGGTTTTTTTTCCTCTTGCTAAAATCACCCATAACATTTCGTTAACATGTAATTTAGTTTTGTAATTTTTTGTATAGTTTAGACAAAATTTAACACATGCCAACACTCAACACATTCACCTCCAAACTTAACTAACATTTTGTTAGTAATATTCAACCAAAACTGCCAACAACAAAAAATTCACCAATTATTTTGAATTATTTGTTTTAAAAGCACGTTGCGTTGCATTGTTTTTTTGTCAATAATTAGATGCGTTTACAAATTACTTTTGTTGCATATATAAATAACTTAAATTGTAAATTTTCATGTATTTCTAATGTTCTATATAAATGTTTTACAATTAAGTTTATTTATTACTTATTATTTGTTTATTAAATGTATCGTATTTTTTTGTTTAAAAACATGCTTTTTCACACTTTTGTTTAATTTTCATTTTATTTTTTTACAATTTTATAAACTTAGTAAAATTTGTGTTAATTATAACTTTATTTTTAATTTCCCGCACGACTACTTCACACATTAACTATTTTTCCGCAACTCAACTGCACTGTTTCACTATCTTTTTCCAACTAACTTTTTAAAACTTCTTGCTGTCTGTACAACTTCACAGAAAAGCCAAAATGAAAAACATAACTGTTTCCGCATTCCTAACATATTTGGCATTCCTTATGTTGTTCTTGTGAGCGAGATGATACACGCGCATAATTGTATGTATGTGTGTGTGCATAACCATAAGTTATTGTAAAAAAATCTCTACACAAGCTGGTAGTTGTGTATGTTAAGTATGCCACGCAATTACGAGAGTTTATGTTTTTGAGTGAGGGAGGAAGAAAGAGAGAAGCAACCTATAAATACACACGACAATCCGTTACATTTTTTTCCCCCTCCTTTCTAGAACGTTCTTTTGTTTACTTTATTGTTAGTACGTAAATAACAAACAACATGTAGATGCGCGCAATCCGTTACATTTTTTTCCCCTCCTTTCCAGAACGTTCTTTTGTTTACTCTTTTGTGAATAAAAAAAATCCCTAACAACGAGAATGAGAGTTGTTGTTACTAACAAAAACTGAGGAATTTCAAGAATGTTGTGGCGTAAATGCAATGGGTATATAAAGTAAAAACAAAACGTAGTAGGGGGGGGGGGCATACATAAGTGGTACAGTTATATGTTCTGCTATGTTGGTTGGGGCGAAAGTTGCAAGGTTTTGGGACGACAAGAAAATTGTCCTTCTAAATCCGTAACAAACCTGCTTCAAATCAAGATCATCGATATAGGATTTGAACAGGCAGGATTTAGGCGCGTTTGAATTTGCCTAAAAAAAAAAATTATGTTCAACGTGTGGCTCGACCCACGAAGCCGGGCAATAATAGGAAAGAAGAAAAATGTATATATGTGTAGTTATGCGTGTGGCACGACCCACGAAGCTGGGCAATATTTATGTACATGCAACTATTTAGTACTAAGGGCGTATATCTGAAGCGTGGAATTTCCCAACATACTTTCCCTGAAGGTCTTCGATTTCATAGAGGGAGTTTCCAATTTTACTCCTAATCCTACATTTGATGAACTTAGGGTTGAATTTTGAGTTAAGGCCCTTCTTGAAATCGCTCAGGGAATGGTTTTACCTGAAAACTTCCTGCCTAAGGGTACAGAGAGGATAATGTTTTTGCTTAACCGGTAGGGCATCACCTGTGTCTATATGGTGTTTCAAGAGGTAAGTTCTACCGAGACCGAGTTTTTCATACGACGGAAATCTGAATATAGTGTCAAGTTTTAGTTTTTGTTCAGGAGAAATTTCGTGAAAGATTGAGTCTGTTTTCTGATCTACCTCTAAGAAGTTAATTGAGGGAAATATCTGAGGAGCAATTGCGAAAGCTTTCCAAAAATCGATGCCAAGGTAAGCTATCTGTGATAAGGTCGGTACAATATAAAAAACAATTGATTTAGTAACTCCTTTATAAGTTACCGGAAGTGTGCAATGTCCTAAAACTTGGTTTCTCGAACCGTTTGCAGTGGTTATGCTTGATCGGATCTTTTTGTATTGTACGTTATATTTAGACAAGAAATCCTCGCTTCCTTTCCCTAAAACTGTTACATTCGCTCCTGAGTCTAGAAGACCTAGCAAATTCTCATCGAAAATTTTTATCATTTCAAAGGGTCTATCATCGTGAAGTTCAGGCAAAAGTGTGGTTTCAATCAGTTTTTTATACATTCTTCTTTTCCGATAACGCTCCCTACATTTAAGGATTTTGCGAGAAATTTCGCAATTTGAAAGTCTAGGTGGTGAATTATGGGTATTATTAGAAAGTTCGGGTAATAAGTTACAGGTATTATTATTATTAGAAAGTCTGGGTATTGATTGGATATCCGGTTCAGACAGCTTGCGAGGTAAGTCCATCTGTGACGGCTTACTCTCAATGCTGGATAGAAACTCGGGATTTAGTTTTTGGAACGAGCATCCCCGGTTGCCCACTCGCTCCGTTGCCTGTTTTCCGCGTGGGGACCCTTACATTTAGGAGTGGTTACCCCTCTTTGTCCGCACTTATAGCAGAAAACATGCCGAGTCTCATCGGGACAATATATGTAGCTATGACCGAATTGTAGGCAATTCCAACACTTGATTTTGGAATAATCGCCTTTTACCCAGGTCCTACCTATTCTGAGGGCCACAATTTGGGGATCGGATTCCACAATTGGATCTACCGAGTCTTCTTCCACTGAAATTTCATTAACTTGGCGCTGTCTATTAAACGGGACTGATTTGTTCTCCGCGAGAACCTTTTCCGCCTTCCTAGCCAAATCACGAAGGGTTCCTAATTCTCTGGGGTTAGAAATAAATAGCATAACCTTGAGGTCAGCGTGTACGTTTTTCTTCAATATTTCAATTAGCGATGTGTCTGGCAAGGGAGTAGATAAGCGCAAATTTAACCTAACTATGAACGAATGGAAGTCGTCGTAGCTCTCTTTTGGGAGCTGTTTCCGAGCAGAAATCTTAAGTAAGATTTCATGATCGCTTTCTAGTGTTCCGAATTCGCTAGTTAGCGCTGCCTTCAACATTGGGTACGTAGCCCTTTGGTTTTGTTTAATATAATCCCAATAAAATGTTTCGGCCTTGCCCTTCAAAAATAAATGGAAATTGGACATTAGGTGGTCATGGGGGCACTGAGATCGCTCAGTCAACGTGTCTACTTTGAACAGAAAATCGGAAATACTGCTCTCGCCGCTGTATGATACATTCCAGTCTTTTAATTTAAAATTTGGAAGTGAGGACGCATATGAGTATGAATTTGCCTGCGTTGGCGGTCTAGCACTAGTCCCTGGTGAGCCGGATATTTCTCTGTCGCTACGACCTACTGACTCTCTCAATGAGCTAAGCTCTCTTCGGAATTCATCTTGCGTGTTCCTCAGGGCTTCTTGGAAGTACGTCATCAAACTTTCCATTAAATTTTCATTTGAAGGTTGTGGATTGCCTTCACGGTCTGTCTCTTGTGTCGCCATTCTACTGGTTTCTTTATCTAATGTGTCAGGTGTTACCGTTTCGATCGGGGCTATATTTATGCTCGGAAGAGATGTGCTAAGAGGTTTAGGAGTAGTATCAGCAGAAGCTGATTCTTCTGAGTAGTCGGAAGCAAGTGATCGTGATACCGACGAGCCTCTATATGCCTTTATGCTACTCTGCGAATCTTCAGACGGTTTTCTACCTAATGGAGTCGAACCTCTTCCTCTACCTTTGGACAGTGACGAACTACTAACTACCGATTTTGTCTTAACTCTTGACGGTAAGACAGCTGAATCTGGGCCTGAAATTCTACGCGACAAATTTTTAGATGTGCTTTGTCGTGTGTTGGGCCTGTGCATAATGCACCAATCAACTACAGAAAGAAAAAAGGAATCGCGGCTACTTAGACAAATAAATTTCCAAACCAAAGAGAAAAATAAACAGGAGGCAAATGTTTACGGTGTTTGAATCACGAGTGGTGTGAACCGAATTAGGAAAGAAAAGGACAAAAAAAAATTTTTTTGAAACAAAATGTTCAAAGTGTTGAAGTTGTACAGGACATGCGGAAGCTAAAAAAAATTTATGCGCGGTGTTTTAAAATTAATTAAATGTAACCCGACGATTACCGAGTTCAACAAAATTAAAAAGTAAAGCTCAAATTTCAAAAATGTTAAAATGTGAAGTGTTACAAAAGTGCTCGGAAAATTTGTTTGAAAGAAAATAGGAGATATTTGGAAAATGTACTTTGTTTAAAAGTTTGTTCTTTTCCAAGTTTTTCCTTTTTCCTTTTGAAAAAAATGTTAATAATAATAAAAAAATGTTACCTTTTATATATAATTAAAATTCAAATTGATTGATGTTTTCTGTGTGTGTAATAGTTCATAAAATTTTTGGATGCTAGAAAGAACCTGCAGTGGTACATGTTTCGATTGTTTTGTAAGGAAATAAATTTAAATTGTTCGTAATAAAAAAAAACTTTGAGAAATATGTGTACAAAGGCTATGATAAATACCATGTCTCTCCTTACTCTGTTGGCTAATCAAATCTGTTTCTGTGACAGGATAAGATGTCTCAACAGTTATTTTCAAAATTTTATGTTTCTTCTGTAAGCATTAAAAAAAACTATGTCGTGTTAATATATAATTTCAAACCTGGATTATCTCGCAACATGCCTACCATTTTTAAAAGAGATAGTCAGACAAGGACTTAGATAATTCAGGTTCGTTAAACATTAGGTCCCATGAGCATAGCATTATTGCCGCAATACTACTGACCTCTACTTGGAGTCAGTACCAGACTTGCAATAATCCTTATGATCAGGAACAAAATTTGGGTGGAAAAAAAACAACGACAAGATTTGTAGTGCGTATCATAGTTTGCATAGCAGTTGAATCCAGTTTAGAAGATTCCAGACTTCAAGACTTATGCAACTGATAGCTAGTTAAGTGCTTACAAAAAAAATTAAATCACGAATAAAAAAAATATAACCATTTCTTCATCTCCCTAAAGTGCTTTAAATGGTTTTATTATTAAAAGAAAATTATTGTCACCCTACGGGTGGCTTTTCGTTGGGCGCCATATATGTTACGCGCCGTTAAATTGCTTTCAAATGAAAATCAAAATTAACGATCCAAATGACCGGTTAAGGGGGTATAAAGCTGGCCCGCTAGCTCATTGAGCAAAATTTCATCTCAACCAGGGTTTGGCACGTAAGCATATAACACACTTCACACCCCTGGAAGTATGTTTAAAAAAAAATATTTCGAAAAGGAATCTAAAAAGCACTTAAGGAGGAAAAGGAAGAATTGATTATATTGATATCCCTGAGGAATAATATGGCCAGATGGTTGCCATATAGGGGTACACTTATCCCTTCCCCAACCTATGACTGGCGAAGTACCCTGAATCTAACCTGTCCCGTTTACAAAACAATCGACTACATTACGCTTACCAGCTGTGGTTTCTTCCTAGCATCCATTTAAAAAAAAATTTAGCAACTCATTTTTTTAAAATTTTTGTTATGTAATTCAATTCTCATCTTTTTATTTATTTCATTGTTTTGTTTGTTTTTTTTCTTTCTAAATTTTATAAATGTTGCTGTGGTCATACATGTCGTAATTCTTGTTGTTGTTGTAACTGGCTTTTTGCATCTCAGTTATTTATAATAATATTTTAGTATGTGTGCAGTTATTTTCTTAAACACCTTTATTTTTGTTTAATTGTTATTTTACACTTTCTTTTTTTGTTAATAATTTTCTTTTTTTACTAAATAATTAATAGGATTTTCTTGTAATGTACACATTTATTTCGTTCTTGTTTGCTTTAATTTAAATTGTTTACGGGTACATTCTTTTTTTTGTTGTTTGTTTGTTAATATTTATTAAATATTTGTATTACCCCGCCTTGATTTTATTTAATATGCCATTTTTAGTTTTTAATAAAATTTGTTGGTTTTATGTTGGGTTAACAATTACCTCTGCGTTGTTTCAAGCGTATTCTTTAGGTGTGTGTGTGTGTTTTGTTCATTATTTTATCTAGTATTAACTTTTGCCTTGATGTTTTATTATTAACTTTTTTTGAAATTAAAAAAAACACAGTTTTGGAAAAATAACTCTTTGGGATCAGAGGCAAGTTTTTTTTTTGTTTTTGGTTTTTTTTCCTCTTGCTAAAATCACCCATAACATTTCGTTAACATGTAATTTAGTTTTGTAATTTTTTGTATAGTTTAGACAAAATTTAACACATGCCAACACTCAACACATTCACCTCCAAACTTAACTAACATTTTGTTAGTAATATTCAACCAAAACTGCCAACAACAAAAAATTCACCAATTATTTTGAATTATTTGTTTTAAAAGCACGTTGCGGTGCATTGTTTTTTTGTCAATAATTAGATGCGTTTACAAATTACTTTTGTTGCATATATAAATAACTTAAATTGTAAATTTTCATGTATTTCTAATGTTCTATATAAATGTTTTACAATTAAGTTTATTTATTACTTATTATTTGTTTATTAAATGTATCGTATTTTTATACCCTTCACCATCGTGAGAAGGGTATATATAAGTTTGTCATTCCGTGTGTAATTTCCACAAAAAAATTTTCCGACCCTATAAAGTATATATATTCTGGATCCTTATAGATAGCGAAGTCGATTAAGCCATGTCCGTCTGTCTGTCTGTCTGTCTGTCTGTCTGTCTGTCTGTCTGTCTGTCTGTCTGTTGAAATCAGTTTTTTGAAGTCCCCAGATATACTCGGGATCCAAACCTTCAATAATTCTGTCAGAAGTGCTTTCGAGAAGTTTGCTATTTAAAATCAGCAAAATCGGTTCAGGTCAACCAGAGTTATGAACCAATATGTGAGACCACCTCCATAAAAATTTGATATTTTTCGTCCATTTTATTGCAATATTTTGAAAACTATTGCAGATAATACCATGAAATTTTGTATACGTTGTTTGTACTATAAAAGAAGAAAGTGTGCGGAAAATAGTAAGAATCGGTCCATGATTTCTCATAGCCCCCATACAAATATATATATTCCCGAAATATGGCTTAATGATAAATAAATGCCTATAAAATTGGAATATCAAGACAAAATTCAGCAAAAATAAGTTTTATACAAAAAGAAATCTCAAAACGAAATTTTTTTTTAGTTCGGTCCATGTTTGACCATAGACCCCATATAAAGTCCACTTCCAAAATTCACTTAAATACGTATAAAACAGATATAAACAATAGTAAACGGCTAAAATTGGGCATAAATAATCTCTATAGGCAAATAAATTGTTGTACTAAATTTTATGGTGGTCGGCCCAGAATTGGTCATAGCCCCCATACAAACATCCTCCCGAAATATTGCTCAATTATACATAAATGCCTATAAAATTGGAATATCAAGACAAAATTCAGCAAAAATAAGTTTTATGCAAAAAGAAATCGCAAAACGAAATTTTTTTTAGTTCGGTCCATGTTTGACCATAGACCCCATATAAAGTCCACTTCCAAAATTCACTTAAACACGTATAAAACAGATATAAATAATGTTAAACGGCTAAAATTTGACATAAATACTCCTTATAGGCAAATAAATTGTTGTACTAAATTTTATGGTGGTCGGCCCAAAATTGGTCATAGCTCCCATACAAGGACCACATTTGAAAAAGACATTTTTCCCTATATATATTGTATAAATATCGATACCGACTCAAAACTTTGCACAGATCATTTAAATATATACAAAAATCATCCCACAAAATTTTGTGAATTTTGGTCTATTTTTACCCGTATGCCCCATATAAAGCCCTCTTCCGAAAATCACTTTAATACTCATAAATCTCTTATAAATAAGGGTACCAATCCAAAATTTTACACGGATCATTTACATACATGCCTAAATCAAACTGCTGGATTTTGAGAATATCGGTCCATATTTGACTATGTCCCCCACATAAGGTCCACTACCGAAATCCACGTTAATACTAATATATATCTTAAATATACCGTTATTATGTTGAAATTCGAGGTGAAATATCCTCATATGCATGAAAATAACTGTTCCAAAATTTAAGAAGATCGGCCCATAATTTTTCATAGCTGCCAATAGAACCATTTCCAAAAAACAAATAAATTCGGGTCAAAAAATATTCTTTTCGGATTTAACCCATATTCGGTCCACATTTTATAATCATGATATATATCGTTGGAAAGGTATTTTTAATACCTTTTATTTAGTGTATTACAAATTATCAAGCACCCAGTAGTTCCCGAGATATAGGCCTATATATTTTCAACTTTACGGGCCCGCCCCTCGAAAATAGGCGTGACCGCCAACAAATTTTTTTTTTTGCTGGTATCTCCTCCAAAAGCCCTATTTCATTTTGTTTTTTTTTTTTTTTGAGCAAAATCACTAAAACTGAATTGTACCCCTTTTTATACCCTTCACCATCGTGAGAAGGGTATATATAAGTTTGTCATTCCGTGTGTAATTTCCACAAAAAAATTTTCCGACCCTATAAAGTATATATATTCTGGATCCTTATAGATAGCGAAGTCGATTAAGCCATGTCCGTCTGTCTGTCTGTCTGTCTGTCTGTCTGTCTGTCTGTCTGTCTGTCTGTCTGTTGAAATCAGTTTTTTGAAGTCCCCAGATATACTCGGGATCCAAACCTTCAATAATTCTGTCAGAAGTGCTTTCGAGAAGTTTGCTATTTAAAATCAGCAAAATCGGTTCAGGTCAACCAGAGTTATGAACCAATATGTGAGACCACCTCCATAAAAATTTGATATTTTTCGTCCATTTTATTGCAATATTTTGAAAACTATTGCAGATAATACCATGAAATTTTGTATACGTTGTTTGTACTATAAAAGAAGAAAGTGTGCGGAAAATAGTAAGAATCGGTCCATGATTTCTCATAGCCCCCATACAAATATATATATTCCCGAAATATGGCTTAATGATAAATAAATGCCTATAAAATTGGAATATCAAGACAAAATTCAGCAAAAATAAGTTTTATACAAAAAGAAATCTCAAAACGAAATTTTTTTTTAGTTCGGTCCATGTTTGACCATAGACCCCATATAAAGTCCACTTCCAAAATTCACTTAAATACGTATAAAACAGATATAAACAATAGTAAACGGCTAAAATTGGGCATAAATAATCTCTATAGGCAAATAAATTGTTGTACTAAATTTTATGGTGGTCGGCCCAGAATTGGTCATAGCCCCCATACAAACATCCTCCCGAAATATTGCTCAATTATACATAAATGCCTATAAAATTGGAATATCAAGACAAAATTCAGCAAAAATAAGTTTTATGCAAAAAGAAATCGCAAAACGAAATTTTTTTTAGTTCGGTCCATGTTTGACCATAGACCCCATATAAAGTCCACTTCCAAAATTCACTTAAACGCGTATAAAACAGATATAAATAATGTTAAACGGCTAAAATTTGACATAAATACTCCTTATAGGCAAATAAATTGTTGTACTAAATTTTATGGTGGTCGGCCCAAAATTGGTCATAGATCCCATACAAGGACCACATTTGAAAAAGACATTTTTCCCTATATATATTGTATAAATATCGATACCGACTCAAAACTTTGCACAGATCATTTAAATATATACAAAAATCATCCCACAAAATTTTGTGAATTTTGGTCTATTTTTACCCGTATGCCCCATATAAAGCCCTCTTCCGAAAATCACTTTAATACTCATAAATCTCTTATAAATAAGGGTACCAATCCAAAATTTTACACGGATCATTTACATACATGCCTAAATCAAACTGCTGGATTTTGAGAATATCGGTCCATATTTGACTATGTCCCCCACATAAGGTCCACTAC
The DNA here is from genome assembly GCA_916048285.2 of Bellardia pandia. NCBI lineage: Eukaryota > Metazoa > Arthropoda > Insecta > Diptera > Calliphoridae > Bellardia > Bellardia pandia. The sequence continues at coordinate 116,320 of CAJZHU020000039.1, forward strand.
CGAAATCCACGTTAATACTAATATATATCTTAAATATACCGTTATTATGTTGAAATTCGAGGTGAAATATCCTCATATGCATGAAAATAACTGTTCCAAAATTTAAGAAGATCGGCCCATAATTTTTCATAGCTGCCAATAGAACCATTTCCAAAAAACAAATAAATTCGGGTCAAAAAATATTCTTTTCGGATTTAACCCATATTCGGTCCACATTTTATAATCATGATATATATCGTTGGAAAGGTATTTTTAATACCTTTTATTTAGTGTATTACAAATTATCAAGCACCCAGTAGTTCCCGAGATATAGGCCTATATATTTTCAACTTTACGGGCCCGCCCCTCGAAAATAGGCGTGACCGCCAACAAATTTTTTTTTTTGCTGGTATCTCCTCCAAAAGCCCTATTTCATTTTGTTTTTTTTTTTTTTTTTTGAGCAAAATCACTAAAACTGAATTGTACCCCTTTTTTATACTCTGTTTGTTAAATTACACTGAAGATTATTAGGAACATCAGACAGACTCTGTAAATTATGGTAAGAATTGATAATTAAATCAATTAAAATGGTAAAAATTAGACAACATTTCAAAATATTTAACATAAATTATGTTGGTCGTAAAATTGTCTTTCAAACAATATATCAAATACTAATAAAATTTGCACTAAGACTGAATAGAAAACAGAATTAGGATATTCTAGTCTAGTGTAGTTTCTGTATTTCTTATTACGCTTAGGTGAAGGGTATTTAAGATTCGGCACAGCCGAATATAGCACTCTTACTTGTTTATACTCTGTTTGTTAAATTACACTGAAGATTATTAGGAACATCAGACAGACTCTGTAAATTATGGTAAGAATTGATAATTAAATCAATTAAAATGGTAAAAATTAGACAGCATTTCAAAATATTTAACATAAATTATGTTGGTCGTAAAATTGTCTTTCAAACAATATATTAAATACTAATAAAATTTGCACTAAGACTGAATAGAAAACACAGAATTAGGATATTCTAGTCTAGTGTAGTTTCTGTATTTCTTATTACGCTTAGGTGAAGGGTATTTAAGATTCGGCACAGCCGAATATAGCGCTCTTACTTGTTTATACTCTGTTTGTTAAATTACACTGAAGATTATTAGGAACATCAGACGGACTCTGTAAATTATGGTAAGAATTGATAATTAAATCAATTAAAATGGTAAAAATTAGACAGCATTTCAAAATATTTAACATAAATTATGTTGGTCGTAAAATTGTCTTTCAAACAATATATTAAATACTAATAAAATTTGCACTAAGACTGAATAGAAAACACAGAATTAGGATATTCTAGTCTAGTGTAGTTTCTGTATTTCTTATTACGCTTAGGTGAAGGGTATTTAAGATTCGGCACAGCCGAATATAGCGCTCTTACTTGTTTATACTCTGTTTGTTAAATTACACTGAAGATTATTAGGAACATCAGACAGACTCTGTAAATTATGGTAAGAATTGATAATTAAATCAATTAAAATGGTAAAAATTAGACAGCATTACAAAATATTTAACATAAATTATGTTGGTCGTAAAATTGTCTTTCAAACAATATATTAAATACTAATAAAATTTGCACTAAGACTGAATAGAAAACACAGAATTAGGATATTCTAGTCTAGTGTAGTTTCTGTATTTCTTATTACGCTTAGGTGAAGGGTATTTAAGATTCGGCACAGCCGAATATAGCGCTCTTACTTGTTTATACTCTGTTTGTTAAATTACACTGAAGATTATTAGGAACATCAGACAGACTCTGTAAATTATGGTAAGAATTGATAATTAAATCAATTAAAATGGTAAAAATTAGACAGCATTTCAAAATATTTAACATAAATTATGTTGGTCGTAAAATTGTCTTTCAAACAATATATTAAATACTAATAAAATTTGCACTAAGACTGAATAGAAAACACAGAATTAGGATATTCTAGTCTAGTGTAGTTTCTGTATTTCTTATTACGCTTAGGTGAAGGGTATTTAAGATTCGGCACAGCCGAATATAGCGCTCTTACTTGTTTTTATTCTGTTTGTTTATTAAAGACAACTGCCAAATCGAATCAAGTTTATTAGTCATGTAAACAGCATGATTCATAAACATGATTCAGAAGGCGAAGCAGGTGATTCAAGTCGTCGTGGAAACATAGTATTAGTAAGAGCTTGCTGAACTGCAAGAGTAGTCACATTATTGAAAGCACCCTCTATGTCTAGAAAGGCTGCCATTGTATATTGTTTAAATGCGAGAGATCTCTCTATAACCCTTACAACCTCATGCAGAGCTGTATCTGTAGAGCGACCCTTAAGGTAGGCATGCTGACTGTTTGAGAGCCATGTCGAACCCTCCAGGCGCTGCCTAATATGAGCGTCAATGAGTCTTTCCAACGTCTTAAGTTGAAAAGATGAAAGACTAATTGGACGGAAGTCCTTCGCCTTCTCATGACTTCTTTTGGCAATTTTGGGAATAAAAACGACCCTGACTCTCCAATTAACCGGAACATGGTTGAGGGAGAGACAGAGCGTAAAAATTCTATGAAGCCAGGGAATGATATGCCTTTTTGCACTTTGTAGCATCTTTGGCAAGATACCATCCGGCCCAGGTGACTTGAATGGTGCAAAACTGTCAATCGCCCATGATATCCTGTCATAGGAGATGATGTCACTATCAATATTGGATAGAGTCATGCCTACACTCTCAATAACCGTATCCATAGCAACATCCTTACAGCCTGGAAAATGTGCATTCAGTAGGATGTCAAGTGACTCTGTTGAGGATTCGGACCAGGAGTCATCATTCCCCTTGATATAAGTGGGATTGGATTGCCCCTTGGCCAGAATTCTGCTAAGTCTTGCAGAGTCTCTTGTGTTATCTATAGATTCGCAGAAGCGTCTCCACGAGTTTCTTTTTGCGACTACTATAGCTTTCTTGTAAGCTTTCAATAGATCACGATATGGTTGCCATGATTTACTATTATAGCTAATGTTAAAGGCCCTACGAGTTTCCCTACGTAATTTAGATAGCTCCGAATTCCACCATGGAGGGAAGCTTTTCTTAGCCTTAGTGACTGGACAGGAAACTTCAAAAGCTTTAACCACAGTTCTACTAAAGTTTTCCTCCAATCTTTCAAGACCAGTGATTGAATCTTCCACAACTGGCATATTCCTAAGTTTATGTTTAAGGATCCCATTAAATTTGAACCAATCAGTCCTTTTTGGGTTCCTAAATTGTATTTTTTCTGTCGAGTTCTGAAGTCTAATTTCGAAAAGAATCCAGTTATGATCAGAGAATGATCTTTCACTAGATACTCTCCACCTATCTACTGATACCTTAGACCTATCATTAATGAGTGTAATATCTAATATCTAATCCCATCCATTATAGTTGTCCGAACTCGGAAAAATGAATGTAGGCGTGTTACCAGAATTACATATACTTAGTTTGCTGGAATTAATGAAATCAAGTAAAGACTCACCCCTTGCATTAGCATCGCAGCCCAGGATAATGTCAGATGCTCCAACAGATGACATCAGAGTACTCACCTCGACTGGAGGAGCTGTTTTGTCGTGTGCCATGTAGCTAGAGGCAATCAAGAGGCTACTGTTGCCCGGTAGCTCAACCCTTGCTGCTGTAAGGTCCTCTGAACTAAGCTGCGTACAGAGAAAAATGTTAATAGATTTTTTGGCAATAATACATGATCTTGGCCTACCATTGTTTCTTGCATAGAGTATATTATATGCTGAGGCCGGGAGACCCTTCACGTCCAGGTTTGAAACCCAGGGTTCTTGCACCAGCCCAATGTCCAGGTCCTCTTCGGCTAAGAGTACCCGAAGGTTATCTGTAGCACATTTCGAGTGCTGCAGATTTATCTGCACTACCTTAAGTGCCATTGTTAGTATCTGGGGGGGGGTTTCGATAGCTTCATATCTGTGAGCAGAGAGCTTGCAACTTCAACCTCATCCGCCTCACCGCTACCTGTTCCTTTGAGCCGAAACACCCTGACCTTAGCGTCCCTCACTCCGAAGAACAGCTTGAAACCCGCCTTCTCAAGCTCCACTGAGCCAGATTCTGTGATGGCGAGGATAAGGCATGTGTGGCATTCGCCTTGCTCAGTACGGATGATGGACCAGTCATCCATGTAAATGTTGGGGTTCTGCAGCTTCAGGCAGTCCAACATCTTATGTGCTTCGGTTGCCATCTTTGGTAACCAAATGCGTGCACGCGGTCTCATCGGAATATCTTGAGCGGGGATCAGTTTAAGGCTTAAACCCTCCCATGCGCCACTAATATTAGCGATGCATTTGCTAAGAAATTCCTTTGAGAACACGTCCATGCATTTGATCACCCTGTATCCCCGGTGAATTTCACCAGAGTCAAAACGAGGTGCCGTACCAGTCCTATTAGCGATCAAGTATTCCATAACTAGCTCAGCTAATTTGGACTCGATAGCACCCCATTCTGTTACTACAGGATTGATGGCACCGTCTTTTTCTGTCGCCAGAGCCATTATAAGATGGTCTTTAACCACCTCATTAAAGGGTCGTCTGGCGGATGTGGTCGTGGTAGACATGGGGCCCGGAGTGGCTTTTTTATCTGCAACCTTTCTCCGTTTAGGCGATTTTTCACCCTCTGCTTGAGAGCGATTTCGCTTGCCCCTTTCAGTTGCTAAGGCTGCTGCCTTTGATGTGCTGGGTACCGAATGGGTCGTGGCCTACGCGGATGATGTAGTTATATTGGTATCGGGCAAGTTCCTGCCGACAATTAGCGAAGTCATGCAAGGGGCACTGGGCGAACTTTCAGCTTGGGCTAGTGAGAAGGGCTTGGGAGTCAATCCGGAGAAGACAGAGTTAGTTCTGTTTACTAGGAAGTACAGGGTGGAAAATTTCAGGCTGCCGGTACTAGGAGGAGTAGAGCTTAGACTATCAGATAGTGCTAAGTATCTGGGAGTTTTCCTGGACAGGAAGCTGTCATGGGGAAGGAACACTCAGGAGAGGCTTAAAAAAGGTCTCAATGCCTACTATGCTTGCAGATCATCGATAGGTAAGAACTGGGGACTTCGGCCGTCAGTGGTGGGATGGCTATACACTTCGGTGGTTAGGCCCATTCTTACATATGGATGCTGTGTTTGGTGGGAGGCAATGAGACTGGCTAATCGAAGAAACCTTCTGTCTAAAGCTCAGAGATGTGTTTCAATCGGCATAACAGGGGCCATGAGAAGCACTCCTCAAGCGGCTCTGGACGTCATTCTTCATCTTTTGCCCATTGAGCAGTATGTGATGGGAATGGCTGCCAGAAGCATTCTTAGACTGAGGGAGCTGGGACTGTTAAAGGGTCACACGCAGGGGCATTCTCGGATCCTGTGTGAGATTGAAGCAGATGGAAATTGCCTGGGATTGCCTGGCTCTACGGACTATGTTAGCACTATGGTAGATTTTAGGCGATTGCCGGAGGTGATATTACCGTCCAGGGAGAGTTGGTTGGGAAGGGGCAAATTGTATGATGGATTTGCTATCTTCACGGACGGCTCGAAGATAAATGGTACGGGCGCGGGGGTCTATATTGAGGATCTGAACATCAGAATGTCATATAGGCTTCCTGACGACTGTAGTGTTTTTCAGGCGTAAGTTCTGGGGATCTTGAGGGCCGTAGAACTAATGAGAGACAACATTGACAGGGGCTCGGAGGTCACGATATATGTGGACAGCCAGGCGGCCCTTTTGGCCATAAGGGGCTGTTATGTGAACTCTAAGCTAGTTGACAGTTGTAGGAGGGCTCTAGAGGGAGCCTTAGGGCGGTATACGGTTAGATTGTGTTGCCGGCAATGAGGTGGCTGATGAGTTGGCAAGAATGGGCGCAGGCACAGAAGGTAACAACCGTATGGAGGCAGTGGGGCTTCCAATAGGATTCTATTATGGAAGAATTAGAGAGTGTGTACTAAGTGCAACCAATCATGCCTGGGGAAGCCGGACGGACTGCCAAGTGTCACGGACACTGTGGCCGGTGCTTGGAAAGTCCGATTCGGAATTGCTGCTGGGCAGAAATAGGATCTGCGTTAGAACCATGATAGGCATTATCACGGGCCACTGCATGATTGGCAGGATGGCGGTGAGAATGGGATCCGAATTATCGGATATGTGCAGATTATGCGAGGACCCGGATGAGCTGGAGACAGTTGAGCACATTCTGTGCCACTGTCCCAGGCTGCAGGGCAGTAGGATGAGATGGCTGGGCAATAGATTCTTAGGCGAATTAGGGGATGTCTCTAGCTGTGGGCTGGAGAGTCTAATAGGATTTGTAATGGGAATTGCCTGGCTACGCGTTAGATGACTGGGTGCGAGTCGCACAAATGGAGGACATATGTCCGAGTAAGGAGTTGGTCAGGTCTCTTTCTTCTCTTTTCTATCTTCTATTTTCTCTTTTCTCTTCTCTCTCTTTATACTATAATATTACTCTACTGTCTTCACTTTCTTTTCACTCTATATACTAAAATTTCTCCTAAGGCATCGCAATGGACCGTATTGGTCTCTGGGTGAGGGTGTGAGGCGACTCACACCGGCCTTCCTACCTACCTACCTACCTAAAAGTAGGTATTTTAAAGATAATTCCATAAATTATTCTTTTAGCCAGCGGACAAATGCTATAGTTGCTTGGTTAATATGCACCAGTTTAAGCTGCTTATTCCATCCGTAAAGCAATGGCTTAAGCCCTTATGACACTACATTTTTTGTTCATTGAATTGATATAGAATTGATAGAAAGAAACAGAAAATGTTAGAAAAAGCAAACTATAAAAAATGTAAACAAAAAAGCCTTTTAGTTTTTTTTATTAAATGTTGTCAACTTTTTGTTTATGAGAAACATAAAAACAAAACGAACAAACAAACGGTTAATTGCCAAATTTGCCCATAAACCGCTGATTCAGCAACACTTTTAATATTTCAAGCTTGAAATGTCAATTTTAAGTTGAACAATTTTACATTTTTTTTGACATAACTTAATTTTTTATCGATAACTTAAGTAAAATGTTTGACAGTTTGTCATTTATCTTAATACTGCTGAACTCTTTGCACTTGGTAAATTTTTCTATTACATTAAATTTGTACTGTTCACCAAAACTTGAACAATGCATTAAAAATGTAGTGTCATAAGGCCATTATACTTATTACTTTATATAATTTGCTTAATTTGACAACTCACTATTAAGACCGGTAGAAAATATCAATTGACGTCCATTGGCAAACAAATACAAATAATTAGATATTTACCAGTTGTACACGTTCTTCATGTATTTCAAATTCTGTATAATTAACTATTAGTTTAAGTTGCTCTGAAAATATAATAAATGAACTAACCGCAAAAATTGAAGCACTTGATAGGAAACTAGATTCATCTATATATTTAAAGAATCTGTGTAGATACTGTGGCATTTACTGTAACACATCTTTTAAATTTTATACTTTGTTTTTTAATTTCTAAATTTGTTTAGTAACTTTTGATTTTAATTTTATTTTCTTAATAAAAATTTTTTAATTGTTATCAATTTTCAAAAGCTATTTGAGTCGGACGTGTTTTATTTTATTTTGTTTGTGAGTAATACCACAAATTTGGTGACCCCATGTCCTTATTACATTCTCCGACTCCTCCTGCGGATCAAGCAGTTCTACATAATCCTAATACAACTGGACAAGCAACACGCAATCTTCAACAAGATGATCCAAATAGATTTCCGGAAGTAGCAGTTACATCTACAGCAACAATTCAAAAACTTCCACCATTTTGGACTGCACAACCACAATTATGGTTTATTCAAATCGAATCACTATTCCAACTTTCAAGAATATCTCGAGATGAAATAAAATATTCCCATGTCGTTGCTAGTTTAGATTCTTCTTATTTAAAGTTTATTGGTGATATTTTATTGTATCCACCGGCAACAAATAAATATGAAACCATAAAAAGCCGATTAATAAACACATTTTCAATTTCTGAAGAAGCTAAACTTAAAAAATTGTTTAGCGGATTGATTATTGGAGATCAGAAACCATCTCATTTTTTGCAAACAATGAAAGCATTAGCAGTTGGTAACGATGTTGGCGATAATGTACTCAAGACGCTCTTCTTGGAACAACTTCCTGAAAACATACGATCAATTTTGGCAACTAGCAATTTAAATCTCAGCGAATTGGCATTGCAAGCAGATAAGATAATGGAAATTACTCATCCTCAAATATCCAGTTTAAGTTGCTCTGAAAATATAATAAATGAACTAACCGCAAAAATTTAAGCACTTGATAGGAAACTAGATTCATCTATACGTGGTCGAAGTGAAAATGTTAATTTTAATAAAACTCGCCGTAGAAGCCGAAGTAACTCTAAATTTCGAGCAAATTGGTGTTGGTATCATAAACGTTTTGATACCAAGGCAACAAAATGCGTTAGTCCTTGTAAACACCCCCAAGCAAAAAACTAAACGAAATTTCGGGCAAAGCGGCACCCGCAATTTCAACAACAGGCCGCTTACTTCTCAAAGATCTAACAACTAAACGTTCTTTTCTTGTCGATACAGGAGCTGATGTATCGGTTATTCCGCATACAGCAAAACACCAACGAAGTTCAACATCAAAAACTTTTCCAATTAAACTTTTCGCAGCAAATGGAACAGAAATACGAACATATGTAACTCAATTACTCCAGCTGAATTTTGGTTTGCGTAGAAACTTTTCATGGATTTTCATTGTTGCTGATGTCAATCATCCAATTTTGGGATCTGATTTTTTGAAGCACCATCATTTATTGCCCGATCTTAAGAATCGTGTATTAATTGATGGAAAAACGTTAATATCAACTCCTGCAACATTATCATCACTTTCTTCTTTATCTATTTCTCATATTCAGAAAGATGATTCTGCATATAAAAAAGTTCTTCAAGAATTCCCTGAGATTGTAAGTATTAACTCCTCACTCAAATGTAAGAACGAAACCAAATGTTTTCATTACATTGAAACTACTGGAAGGCCAGTTACAGCAAAAGCTCGTCGTCTTGATTCGAAACGTTTAACGATAGCAAAACGAGAATTTCAGTTTATGCTGGATCAAGGGATTATTCAACCATCTAAGAGTGAGTGGGCTAACCCTCTTCACATGGTCTCAAAATCTAATGGAGACTGGCGTCCATGTGGAGATTATCGTTTTCTCAACAAGATTACAGTTCCAGATAAGTACTCCATTCCTTTTATATCAGATTTCACATACAATTTAAAAGGCTGTCAAATATTTTCCAAACTTGATCTGGTACGGGCATACCACCAAATAAGAGTTAATCCCGCTGATATACCCAAAACCGCAATAATTACTCCTTTTGGACTCTTTGAGTTTCTCAAAATGCCATTTGGCCTCAGAAATGCTGCCCAAACATTCCAAAGGTACATGGACGAAGTTTGTAGGGGCTTAGAGTTTGTTTTCGTCTATATTGACGATGTTTTAATAGCTTCCAAGAATGAAGAAGAACATATTAAACATTTAAAAATTTTATTTGAACGTTTCAAGAATTACGGTATATTAATTAATCCTAGTAAATGCAAATTTGGTTCAAAGGATATTGATTTTCTTGGTTTTAATATTACTTCTGCTGGTTTAAAACCATCGAAAGACAAAGTAGAGAGCATTATTCAATATCCAAAACCTAAGACTATCATGGATTTAAGAAGATTTTTAGCTATGATTAATTTCTATAGGAAATTTATGCCAGATGCAGCAAAAATTCAAGTTAACCTTAATGACCTCTTAAAAGGTGCGGTTAAGAATGACAAAACTCCTATTCAATGGACGAACGATCTAAAAAAAGATTTTGAATTATGTAAGGAACATTTAGTAAAAGCTGTTATACTTTCTCATCCAGATTCTGATACTGAAATTTGTTTAAAAGTTGATGCATCCGAATTTGCAATAGGCGCAGTAATTGAACAATTTGATAATGGTGAATGGAAACCATTAGCATTCTTTTCCAGAAAGCTTTCGAAAACGGAAACAAAATATAGTACCTATGACAGGGAATTACTAGCTGCATATCAGTCTATAAAACATTTCCGTCATATACTAGAAGGCCGTAAATTCGTTCTCTACACTGACCATAAGCCATTAGTATTTGCTTTCAATCAAAATCCTGAAAAAGCATCACCAAGACAGTATCGGCACTTAGATTTCATATCGCAATTTACGACAGATATTCGCCATATATCTGGTAAATTTAACATCGTAGCGGATGCAATGTCACGTATAGAAGAAATTTCTCATATTAAATATGAAGATATAGCAAAATTACAAACTTCTAATGAAGAATTTATAAATTTTCGCAATTCGTCAACTGGACTAAATTTTAAACTTATGCAAGTTCCAAATTCAGATATGAAAATCTTTTGTGATGTATCTACTGAACATGTAAGACCATATGTTCCCCTGCAATTAAGAAAAATAGTGTTTGATAACATACATGGACTTATACATCCTGGAATACGTTCAACAAGGCGTTTGCTTACCCAACGATTTGTATGGCCATCTATAAATAAAGATTGTAACAAATGGGTTAAAATGTGTAAAATTTGTCAAGCTGCAAAAGTGAATCGTCACACAAAATCAAAATTTGGTGTCTTTTCTCAAGAAACTCAACGATTTGCAACAATCCATATGGACATTGTAGGACCACTGCCACCGTCAGAAGGGTATCAATATATGTTGACTATAATAGACCGTTTCACCCGATGGATTGAAGTTATACCATTAAAAAGTATTACGTCTGAAGAAGTATGCAGAAAATTCATTGAAGGTTGGGTGAGTAGATTTGGCTGTCCACATAAAGTACATACAGATCGAGGAAGACAATTTACCTCAAAAGTTTTTGCAAACATTGCTAAAATCATTGGAGCTCAACATCAACAATCCACAGCGTATCATCCACAATCAAATGGAATCGTCGAAAGATTTCATCGTACACTAAAAACGGCTCTAACCTGCAATGAAACTTTACAATGGACAAAAACCTTGCCTATGGTTCTACTAGGATTACGAGCAGTTTATAAAGAAGATATTAAAGCATCTTCTGCCGAAATAGTTTATGGAAAAGTCCTTCGATTACCAGGTGATTTCTTTAAAAGCAACATTGACTACAACGCAAATCCCTCAGAAGTGTTAACACATCTTCGACAATCTTTTGAAAATGTCAAGTCAGTTCCAGCAAGTGATCACGCTGTTCAGAAACCATTTGTTCATAAAGATTTAAAAAATACTTCATACGTATGGAAGAAAGTATACTCCCCTAAGCCTTTATGTCCAAAATATGCCGGTCCATATAAAGTAATACATAAAAGCGACAAGTTTTTCAAATTGCAAATAGGATCAAAAAATGAAACCAGCTTTTATTGATAACGAAATTGCTGAAATTACAACTGTCTCAAAAGATTCAAGACCTGTTAAAGTGATATCGTTTAAATCTGATTAAACTAGGAAGGGGGTAATGTGGCATTTACTGTAACACATATTTTAAATTTTATACTTTGTTTTTTAATTTCTAAATTTGTTTAGTAACTTTTGATTTTAATTTTATTTTCTTAATAAAAATGTTTTAATTGTTATCAATTTTCAAAAGCTATTTGAGTCGGACGTGTTTTATTTTATTTTGTTTGTGAGTAATACCACAATACATTTCCGAGCACTAGTGGTAAACGTTCTTCAGGTGTCTTAATTTGAGCAATAGAGTGAGTTATTAAAAATTATACTAACACTTAAACTTGTAAACTTTAAGATACTGCTGTAAAAAGTATCGCCAGCTAAATCTTCTTTTTGTCGTTTATCAGGCCACTGGAAAACTAAGTAAGTATAAATTCTCTCGTTACCAAATGTATTGTGTTATGAATTATTATCCTTGTATCCAATTTTAGATTATTTGAATATTTGAATAGACAAAATCTCAATGTATGTATATGTTCATTGCTCATCCTCTGCAGATTAGAAACACATCCACATATAAGCATTAAATAAAGATAGAAATAAAATGAGAAATCTGGTTTTATACAGTTTGCAAATAGTTATGGAAATTGGAATTGTATATTGCCTATCGGAAGACCAAAAGAAACGTACCAATTATTACTATTATTATTACAAAACTGTAGTGAGATATATTTTGTAAAATTTTCTACTTGTCCTAACTTAATTTTACTTCTTAATTTCATAGATATTTATACACTATAAAATGGACTTAAAAGGGTCGTTGAAGATGCAATTAAATAAAAAAGTTATTTCTGTTTGGCGATATAAAAATATGTGTTGGAAATTTATTACGAATACCAAATGAATTGTGTTTATTGCTACCATTTTACAAATTGTTAAAAATTTAATTTATATGTTTCCATATATGTTTATCATGTTTATTAAGTAAATTCTTTTAAATAACTTGTTATTTGTCACCTGGGCTACATTTTGCAAGGAATTAATAAGAACTGAATTCAAACGATATATGTACTTAAATTCGATCTTAATACATCACCTCATTTCATGCAAACTTTGTAATCAAACTACAATCGCAAGATTTAAGATACCTCCATAAAAATGGGGCACGTTCTTCTTTTACCATACAGAAAAATTCTAGAGATAATAAATACCAAAAGACTCAGAATCATTTACTTAATCGATCAAACATTGTCCATACTTTACATTTTAACCAAACTAAAAGTAGGTATTTGAAAGATAATTCCATAAATTATTCTTTTAGCCAGCGGACAAATGCTATAGTTGCTTGGTTAATATGCACCAGTTTAAGCTGCTTATTCTATCCGTAAAGCAATGGCTTATACTTATTACTTTATATAATTTGCTTAATTTGACAACTCACTATTAAGACCGGCAGAAAATATCAATTGACGTCCATTGGCAAACAAGTACAAATAATTAGATATTTACCAGTTGTACACGTTCTTCATGTATTTCAAATTCTGTATAATTAACTATTATGAGATATTTAAAGAATCTGTGTAGATACATTTCCGAGCACTAGTGGTAAACGTTCTTCAGGTGTCTTAATTTGAGCAATAGAGTGAGTTATTAAAAATTATACTAACACTTAAACTTGTAAACTTTAAGATACTGCTGTAAAAAGTATCGCCAGCTAAATCTTCTTTTTGTCGTTTATCAGGCCACTGGAAAACTAAGTAAGTATAATTTCTCTCGTTACCAAATGTATTGTGTTATGAATTATTATCGTTGTATCCAATTTTAGATTTTATGTCCTAGGTGTTGATGCATATTTCTGAAGTCCTAACAATAGAATTTTTAAACAACTGAGCGTCTTGAATGGTGTTAATGACATTTATTATAAATTAAAGTCCAAAATATACAACTAATTACATATATACATACTTACAAGTTCTTAATTTAAGGCTGCTATTTATCCAATAAAGTGAGAAATATTAACGCATCTTTTGTGGTCTCCATTGAGAAGGCAGCATCCGTTTTATTTGTATTGATTGCTATATACAAATGTCCATAGTATTGTTCTTTTGCTTTTTTGTGTTTTTAAAAGATGAATTGCGAAAAAATTTTAAATAATTTTAACTTTGTATCTGTTGTTTTGTCCACAGCAATCAAATGGTTTGTTGACACAAAAATATAGCAATGAAATGTTTTTGTTTATACAGCTGTTTTAGGAACACATTTATGTATAGAGACATGCCAGATTTGCCTGTTTTTAAGTTGTAATTAAAGAACGACTTTTTCTATAAGAGACTTTAGTTCATAATTAGATAGTCCATGTTTTTAAAAAGATTTTTTAATTCAAATATTATAAAAAATTTTTTAAAAAAATTTTATTTATTCGAAGGTTTACTTCAAAGTTAAATAGAAAAAATTTGAAATTTATTTTTGTATACCTCTGTTAAGACACCTGAAGAACGTTTACCACTAGTGCTCGGAAATGTATCTACACAGATACAAAAATAAATTTCAAAAAAAAAAAAATTTTTTCTATTTAACTTTGAAGTAAACCTTCGAATAAATAAAATTTTTTTAAAAAATTTTTTATAATAACATAATACTCGCAAGAGGAATAATTCTCATATAGTTAATTCAAATATATTATTACATTTTTTAATTACATAAAATGATTATTATTTAACTCTTTGACTACATGTTTAATATTTAAAAAAATATGAAATTAAATTATTTGAGTTTAAGGACACTGAAATTTATTACTAAATTGCATTGCCTCAAAGTGATATATTAGCAAATTATTAAATTATATGGATATACATATGTGAAAAAGAGGTATTTTCAAAGAATACCTATAAATTGAGCTTTATAAATTTTGTAAAACATATTTTTAACACATTTTTAAATGTTAAATGTGATTATTCCGCACAATAAATATCATTTCCTTAAGAATTTCTAAATTTTGCAACTTAAAATGAATTCCAAACTCTAATTGAAGAATTTTGAAAGCAACATTTTTTCAATTAAAAACGATTTTGTGTTTTTAAGAAATATAGCAAATATTTGAATAGACAAAATCTCAATGTATGTATATGTTCATTGCTCATCCTCTGCAGATTAGAAACACATCCACATATAAGCATTAAATAAAGATAGAAATAAAAGAAACAGTTTGCAAATAGTTATGGAAATTGGAATTGTATATTGCCTATCGGAAGACCAATAGAAACGTACCAATTATTACTATTATTATTATTACAAAACTGTAAACATAAAGTGAGATATATTTTGTAAGATTTTCTATTTGTCCTAACTTAATTTTACTTCTTAATTTCATAGATATTTATACACTATAAAATGGACTTAAAAGGGTCGTTGAAGATGCAATTAAATAAAAAAGTTATTTCTGTTTGGCGATATAAAAATATGTGTTGGAAATTTATTACGAATACCAAATGATTTGTGTTTATTGCTACCATTTTACAAATTGTTAAAAATTTAATTTATATGTTTCCATATATGTTTATCATGTTTATTAAGTAAATTCTTTTAAATAACTTGTTATTTGTCACCTGGGCTACATTTTGCAAGGAATTAATAAGAACTGAATTCAAACGATATACTTAAATTCGATCTTAATACATCACCTCATTTCATGCAAACTTTGTAATCAAACTACAATCGCAAGATTTAAGATACCTCCATAAAAATGGGGCACGTTCTTCTTTTACCATACAGAAAAATTCTAGAGATAATAAATACCAAAAGACTCAGAATCATTTACTTAATCGATCAAACATTGTCCATACTTTACATTTTAACCAAACTAATAGTAGGTATTTGAAAGATAATTCCATAAATTATTCTTTTAGCCAGCGGACAAATGCTATAGTTGCTTGGTTAATATGCACCAGTTTAAGCTGCTTATTCCATCCGTAAAGCAATGGCTTATACTTATTACTTTATATAATTTGCTTAATTTGACAACTCACTATTAAGACCGGCAGAAAATATCAATTGACGTCCATTGGCAAACAAGTACAAATAATTAGATATTTACCAGTTGTACACGTTCTTCATGTATTTCAAATTCTGTATAATTAACTATTATGAGATATTTAAAGAATCTGTGTAGATACATTTCCGAGCACTAGTGGTAAACGTTCTTCAGGTGTCTTAATTTGAGCAATAGAGTGAGTTATTAAAAATTATACTAACACTTAAACTTGTAAACTTTAAGATACTGCTGTAAAAAGTATCGCCAGCTAAAACTTCTTTTTGTCGTTTATCAGGCCACTGGAAAACTAAGTAAGTATAATTTCTCTCGTTACCAAATGTATTGTGTTATGAATTATTATCCTTGTATCCAATTTTAGATTTTATGTCCTAGGTGTTGATGCATATTTCTGAAGTCCTAACAATAGAATTTTTAAACAACTGAGCGTCTTGAATGGTGTTAATGACATTTATTATAAATTAAAGTCCAAAATATACAACTAATTACATATATACTTACAAGTTCTTAATTTAAGGCTGCTATTTATCCAATAAAGTGAGAAATATTAACGCATCTTTTGTGGTCTCCATTGAGAAGGCAGCATCCGTTTTATTTGTATTGATTGCTATATACAAATGTCCATAGTATTGTTCTTTTGCTTTTTTGTGTTTTTAAAAGATGAATTGCGAAAAAATTTTAAATAATTTTAACTTTGTATCTGTTGTTTTGTCCACAGCAATCAAATGGTTTGTTGACACAAAAATATAGCAATGAAATGTTTTTGTTTATACAGCTGTTTTAGGAACACATTTATGTATAGAGACATGCCAGATTTGCCTGTTTTTAAGTTGTAATTAAAGAACGACTTTTTCTATAAGAGACTTTAGTTCATAATTAGATAGTTCATGTTTTTAAAAAGATTTTTTAATTCAAATATATTATTACATTTTTTAATTACATAAAATGATTATTATTTAACTCTTTGACTACATGTTTAATATTTAAAAAAATATGAAATTAAATTATTTGAGTTTAAGGACACTGAAATTTATTACTAAATTGCATTGCCTCAAAGTGATATATTAGCAAATTATTAAATTATATGGATATACATATGTGAAAAAGAGGTATTTTCAAAGAATACCTATTGTAATAATGTGTTTATTATTATTAAAATCTCCTCGTAGATTTTATAGAGCAGAGGGATGTGGGGATGATCTATGAAGGAGATATAACTTATAATTACTCACAAATGGAGTAATTACAATTTAGGGAAAATAAAAGAAAGAAAAGAGATTAATTTCTTCTTTTATTTACAGAAGTATAATGAGATAGGGTTTAAATTCTCACCTTTGGTTTTAGTCGCCAAATAAAAAAGTGATGATTTTATTTCAAACAATTTATTATAATTCAAGTAGAATTTCAAGTTAATTTTAGATATACTTCAAAGTATGACAGTTCTTAAGTAAGTAGTTTTAAGGTATAAATTTTAATTAAAAGTAACTTCGGTTTTGCTAAACCGACGATAATTTCCATTAATTTTCAGTAGTAGCAACATATTTTCCAAATATTAAGTTAATTGTAATAGATGCTATTCCAATATTTAATAACCGAAACCGAAATTTATAAGGGTTGCTAGCATACAATAACAATTAGAATTTTATTAAATTGTCCAAATTGAATTTGGACATGGCGCCAGCCTCAGCTTTAGGCTACAGATGGCGTCTTATTATCAGTGGCACACAATACTTGGGCTAACGATTTGATTGCTTCTGCCAGTAGCTTGGTATCAGGGGTTGGTGGTAATGGTTGTTGATTCGGCTGCTGATGTGATGGTAGTTGCTGTTGACTTATTTGAGGTTGCTGTTGATGTTGTTGATTGATGACAGTACTTCGGCGGTGTCTAGAGCGTTGTGGTGTTGGATGTAAAAGAGTGTGGTGATACCTATCGCATCGTTTGCAAGTATCCATGGATGTGCATGATCTCAGATCGTGACTTCTGGCCAAACAGTTTATGCAATAGTGGTTTCTCTCGACCATTTCTTCTCTCCTTTCTACTGACATCTTCAAAAATTTGCGGCAAAACCTTAGAGCGTGAAAGCTTGTACAAAGTACGCACTTATACACATCTGGATCACGGTGAATGATACGTCGAGTATTGTTACGATTTTGGCGGTGTCTAGATTGACTAGAGCTTCTGCGTGACCTTAGGCGCGAGCTTAAGCGAAAGTTCGGTCGAGTTGCTGTTAATCTTCTGTTGGTTCTTGAGCTAGAGAAAGAAGAAGAAACAGGCGTAATATATTAAACTGTAGCTACTAAATAGTGGAGAATTGAAACAATTATGATTAGGTATGGTAGGATTTGAAATCTATATAACAGAGTTATAATGGATTTAAAACTTAGTTAATCAGAATTTTCATCAATCATAAAGGGAAGGTGACACAATTTGACTATTGGTCTAGTAATTATTCCTGTGGCAATGCGTACGTCAGCAATACGCACGTTTTCGTCTGAACCGGGATAAGTCTTTACAATCCTGCCTAATCGCCACTCGTAAGGTGGTTGTAAATCATCCATCACAACTACAAGATCTCCGATTTGTATATTTGGAACTGAGTTCTTCCATTTATATCGTTTGTGTAACGATTTTAAGTAGTCTTCTTTCCATCTAATCGAGAATTGATGATGGATTACCTTGAGCCTTTCCCATCTATTAATAAGAGAAATGTTTTGAATATCTTGTTCTGGAAAGGCAATCAGAGGTGCACCTCTTAAAAAATGTCCTGGCGTTAGAGCGGTTAAATCTGAAGGATCCTCTGATAATGCAGATATTGGGCGAGAGTTGAGAATACCTTCAATGCGAGCTAGAATTGTGGTGAATTCTTCAAAAGTGAGCCTTTGGGCTCCTGTGACTCGTTTTAGATGGAACTTAAAACTTTTAACAGCGGCTTCCCATAAGCCGCCCATGTGGGGAGCGTGTGGTGGTATAAATTTCCACTCGAAGCCATGAGTGATGTACTTTTGCGATATATCTTGGGCAGAATTTTTTACAAATGTGCTAAATTCACGTTGGAGTAATCTACTTGCACCTAAAAAGTTTCTTCCATTGTCAGATACTACGCTTTGGGGAAGCCCCCGCCTCCCGATGAAGCGAGAGAATGCGGCCTGAAATGCAGCGGTCGACAAGTCTGAGCATGGTTCCAAGTGAACTGCTTTTGTGCTAAAGCAAACGAAGACAGATACATAGCCTTTTACAAGTGCAGACTTTCGTAAGGGTGAAGTTTTGATCTCAAACGGACCAGCAAAGTCAATGCCAGTGATCTGAAATGGAGGTGATAGACTGCATCTTTCTGGGGGTAATGGAGCCATTATTTGCGAACATGGCTGCTGTTTATGAATAATGCAAGTTTTACAGTGTCGAATTATTTTCTTCACTCGGGGTTTGAGCCTGAAAATATAAAATTCGGTTTGAACCATTCGACACATTTGACTACATTCAGCATGAGCTAAGAAATTGTGCAAGTGAGTGAGATAGAGATGGCAAAATCGGGAATTGCCAGGCAATATTATGGGATAACGCTCATTGTATGGCAGAGACGAACGAGACAGTCTGCCATTGACCCGAAGGATTGAGTTTGAATCAAGAAATGGGTTAAGTGGTTTTAAGGAACTTTTATTGCTTATGGTTTGAGGTCTAGACACACACTGATATTCTTCATAATAGTATATTTTTTGAGACCGGATGAGAAGTCTAGATTTTACAATTTTTAGTTCGTCATAAGTTAGTTCATTTTGAGATATATGAGATATATTTGGCCTTATTTTCTTTATGCATTTATTAAAGAATCGAAAAACGTAGCATATCACACGTAAAGCTTTGTGGTATGAGGAAAATCTATTAAGAATATCATCTTCTTGAACTTCTGTGTGCAAAGTTTGTGTTTCATTAATTTTTTCGACTGTTGTGAGTGGGTTACGCTTTGGCCATTCTGATGAGGGTTTATGCAACCATGATGGTCCGTGCCACCAAAGGGGATTATGCGTAAGATCTTGAGGTTTACAGCCACGGGTTCCTAGATCTGCTGGATTATCGTGGGTTGAAACATGACGCCATGTTGCATTTGGAACGAGACTATGAATTTGTGAAATGCGATTTGCAACATAAGTTTCCCATGTTGAAGGGGGTTTTGAGAGCCAACCTAGGACTATAGACGAATCAGTCCAGAGATATATATCTTTATTGTTAAAATTTAATGATGATGTAACATAGTTCACTATATTTGCCAATAAAACTGCACCGTTCAGTTCTAAGCGTGGGAGACAAATTGTTTGAATTGGAGATACTTTGCTTTTCGCAGTTAATAAGTTTGAGAAGGTGTTATGTGTCTCAGTCTGACAGCGAATGTAGACGGTAGCACAATATGCGGATTTGGAAGCATCTGAGAACCCATGTATTTGAACTGAGTCTGATGGCGTGTATTGTAGCCAACGAGGAATGGCGATTGATTCTACATTTGACATATCTTGAACGAGGCTGTTCCAATTTTGAAGAGTTTCTGGTGAAACTTCTTCATCCCAATCCAAGCCTTCTAACCATAGCTGTTGCATTAGTATTTTTGCTCTGATGACTATGGGAGATATCCATCCAGCAGGATCGAAAAGTTTAGCAACTGAAGATAAAATTTGGCGCTTAGTGACGCTTGTAGACTGATCGATTGGAGAATAAGAATAGCTGAATGTATCTGTAAGTGCATTCCACTTTATACCAAGAGTTTTGGTTGAGCTGGATTCGTGAAAACGAAGAAAATCTAAATCATATAGATCTTCTTTTGGTAAATGAGCGAGTAATTGAAAATCATTTGCAGTGATTTTCTTTAAGGGTAATCCAGCTGATTTTAAAGCGTTAATGAGTTCAGTTTGAGCTGATAGAGTCTCCTCTATAGAGAAACCCCCGGAGAGAATATCATCGACGTATGTTTCTGAGCGCAAAATAGCTGATGCTTTCGGATATTGAGATTCAGAATCGGATGCTAGCTGATTAAGAGTGCGAATTGCGAGATAAGGGGCGCAATTTAATCCGAAAGTAACAGTTTTTAACTGGAAATCTTTAATGGGACCGTCTTGTTGTGGTTGGAAAAGAATTTTCTGATAACGTCTATCATCGGGATGTATTAGAATCTGGCGATACATCTTTTGTATATCGCCATTGAATACGTATGTATATTTTCTCCAGTTCAAAATTATAGTAATTAAGGAATTTTGTAATATGGGACCTGTGTAAAGTACATCATTGAGAGAGCACTGAGATTTTGTTTTTCTCGAGGCATTAAATACAACTCTCACTCTTGTGGTTTTGTGTTCTGGGCGAACAACTGCATGATGAGGTAGATAGAATGAGCTGTATTTACTTTGTGAAATGATTTCCTGAGATGAAGTTTCCTCCATATGATCAAGAGTCAGATATTCGCTTAAGACAGCTTTATATTGGATTTGTAGTTCGGGATCTTTTGAAAGAGTTTTTTCCATTCTGGAATATTGAGCTAATGCTACAAACCGCGAAGCGCCAAGAAAGAGCTTTTCGGGATATTCTTTCTTAAAAGGCAACCTAACTACGTATCTGCCGTTTTCGTTTCGTGTTGTTGTTTCGCAATAGAGTTTCTCACAGATTTCATCTTCCTCTGAGATCGGATTAGCTGAGGGAATTTCTTCTTGCTCCCAAAACTTTTTTAGTATAGAGTTGAGCTCTGAAGTCTCAGAAGTGAAGACTGAGGTTGAAAAGGCTTGAATAGTTTCTGTTTTCATGGGACCACTAAGTACCCACCCGAAAACTGTGTTATAGGCCGAGGTTTGGCCACAAATATTTTTCTTAATGCCCTCAATATTTATAAAACGTTCATAGTCATTGCCCAGAATCAGATCAATTTGCGATGATTTGTTAAAAGTTGGATCTGCTAAATCTAACTCTTTGAGTTCGGGTGATTTAGGGGCTTCAAACGTACATGATGGGAGATGTTTTGTTACTTTAGGTAACACAATTGCCTTAATAGGGATTTTTAAGCTGTATCTTTTAGCATATAATACTAACTCGCACTCTTTGCTAGCAGCTTGTTTTTGTCCGCCAATACCAACAATTTCAAAGTGCGATTTCTTAAATGGAAGTTGAAGCCGACTTCTTATCCTTTCGGTTAAAAATGTTCGTTGAGAGCCGGGATCGATTAAGGCTCTTATTGTAAAGAGCTCACCTCTGAATTTTATATGCATTAACGCAGTTCGTAAAAGAATACTTTCATTACTTGTTGAGCAATTTGCTTGAATCTGGTTAGATGTGTGAGGGCGCTCAATTTGCGTATCTT
The DNA here is from genome assembly GCA_916048285.2 of Bellardia pandia. Lineage (NCBI taxonomy): Eukaryota > Metazoa > Arthropoda > Insecta > Diptera > Calliphoridae > Bellardia > Bellardia pandia. The sequence goes on from CAJZHU020000039.1 coordinate 138,175, forward strand.
GTTGCATAATTTGGGTAGCGTTAGATGAGGTACTTTGAGCATTATTACTGTTATTCAACGAGCTGTCGTTTTTTTGATAACTTTCAGTTTTTGCGGGTAAATTTTGAGATCCTTTTGTCATATGTAACAAAGTGTGATGTGTTTTCTTACAATAGAGGCAAGTATGTTTGCTTTTACAATTTGATTTTAGATGCGACAAGGCTAAGCAATTATTGCAAAACTTGTTTTTGAAAACATAATCAACTCTTTGTTGAACCGTAAAGGTTCTAAATTTGGGACACGTTCTTAAGGAATGATTTTCATCGCAGAGTTTACATAGAATTTCACTAAGATGTTCTTGAGAGGTATAAGTCTGAGTGTTATTTTGGGAACTATTTGTAATACTAAAGCAGTCCTTAGATGTTCTAATACTTGTGAGACGTTCTACTGCCTCATATCTATCAATGAGAAATTGAGACATTTGTGACCACCTTGGGAGTTCACGGGGAGAACTTAACGATTGTTCCCAAAGAGAAAGAGTGAAATCCGGTAACTTTGTTGAAATTAAGCGGATCAGAATAGGGTCCCAGCTCTCTACTGCAACACCGAGAGTTGTAAGCGTTGCGAGGGAGTCACTAACGGAAGATTGTATCCTTCTAATTGATTCGCTATCTTCGTTAATAGCAGGGGGTATATTAAAGAGAATTTTAATTTGGTTGTCAACCAAAACTCGTTTATTCTCATAGCGAGATTTCAATGCATTCCATGCGAGATCAAAATTTTCATGGGCTAAGGGATACCGTTTTACAATGTCTCCTGCTTCACCTTTTGTTTTGTTTCGGAGGTGATATAATTTTGTGACGGGAGAAAGTTTTGAATGATTAATATATACGGCAGTGAACATGTCTCGAAATGAAGGCCATTGTTCATAACTGCCTTTAAATGTCTCTGTATCGCATGGAGGGAGTTTTATACAGTTACTTGAGTTGTCAGTAATAAAGGTGGGATTTGAGACAGGATAACGAGATGTTGACTGGAATACTGAAATGGGAGACGTATCTACTCTGCTAAGTTTTAACATATCGTTAATTTGAGAGTGACAGTGGTAATATGCTTCTGAGCAATTATGATAATCCTCTTTGGCCCTAGTCTTGAATTCTGTTTCAACTGATCCGTCTTGAGATATCATCACTTTGCGATATGAATCCTTTAAATTTACCCATTCTGAGTCTAATTCTTTTTTCTTCACTTCAAGAATGGATTCATTGTGCTCTTCCAGTGTATTACTGTTGAATGAGTCACAGATTTCTAGTAAATGGCTACAATCAAAAAGAAACTGTTCTTTATATAGCGGATTAAAGGCAGTAGCAGATGTTTCTGTTACGGAAAGCATATTTGAAAAGTAACTTTATTGAAGAGGGTGATAAAGAACGTTAGTGATTTTTTCAGTATAAATTTTACCACTATTTTAGGGCTAAAATAAGCAAAACCTCGAATCTTACTATTTAGCACTATTTAAGGATAAGGGGCTATATGTTTATAGCACTAGATACCTGTTATCTAGTTAGCTTTAGGCTAAATAGTGAGCTTTTGAGTTTTTAAGTTTTTTGGTTGCCTTTTATTATATTCTCTTTCCGTGATAGAGGCTATGTAATTATAGCACTAGATACCTGTTATCTAGTTAAATTTAACTGAGAATATGAAAAAGTGCTAGATTGGTTTAATATTAGCTGACTTGGAGACAAATAGGGATTATTGTAGGGGATTATATGAGATAATGACTAGCAATTTTCTAAAAATTGTATTCAAATTAATTTAAAGTTTGATAAATAATTACAATAAATGAGTATTTTCCAAATGAGTGGATAAATTTTTGATCTTGAATAACAATTAACTTTTCAAACACAAGTTTAATTTTGAATAGAACTAAAGGTGCCATCAGACGGGATGTATTTTACATATGTACTGTCAAATTTTCCATCTGTAAAAGTTGTACACATCGTGTGATACATATGAAACTTTGCATATGTAAAATACATGTGGAAATACATATGTAATTTTTTCGATTAGAACACGCTCTATTTTCCTGTGACAAACATAAACAAAACAGCTGGTTTGTTTTGAAACAAAATTATTTGAAAAAATCTATATATATAAAATTCAATGTATGTATGTATGTATGTATGTATGTATGTAACGTATAGACTCCAAAACGGCTGAGCCGATTTTGATGAAATTTTCACAGCATGTTACTGTGACTCTGGAAGGAATAATAGTATATATGAAGTTTTAATTGTACAAGCGGGGGTGGCACCGCCTATATAACCCAAAAATTTAAATCCCCATATTTTGGGCATTTTTTGACCTACATTCGTCAATGATATGTGGTACATATAGTATTGGCATAATTTGGAATACGTACCAGGAGAAAAGTGGGTGAGACCACGCCCCTTTTTAGGAAAATTAAAAATCGTAATATATTCTTAACTACTAGACCGATCGTCATTAAATTTTCACAATAGGATATTCTTACGAAATAATAAATTCTTGGCTATGTAAGTGGACAAAAGGAGCATTGTAATAAATACATTAAAATTAAATAAATAAATGTTTGTAAATATATAAATACGTTTTATTTTATTTTATGACGAGGGGGGGGGGGTAGCAAAGCACACCGGGTTTAGCTATTTATCTATCTATATATATAAAATTCAATGTATGTATGTATGTATGTATGTAACGTATAGACTCCAAAACGGCTGAGCCGATTTTGATGAAATTTTCACAGCATGTTACTGTGACTCTGGAAGGAATAATAGGGTACTTTTTTTTTACCACGCCCACTTTTACGCCCACTTTTTTAAAATATTGTAATTGGAGACCAAACCTCTGGACCGATATTTTTGAAATTTTCACAGCATTTAACTGGGACTTTGTTATGATTAATAGGGTACTTTTTTTTGACCACGCCCATTTTTACGCCCACTTTTTAAAAATTATGTAATTGCTCCCACATAGTTTTTAACAGATTTACTTCAAATTGTATACACATTATATACTTCAGGCGAGGTAAAAATAAAGATTTCTTAAGCCACGCCCCTTTCACGCCCCTTTTCACGCCAAATTTTTGAAAGTTTTATACTTTTTGTTCTCTATACAAATTTGTTCATTCCAACGTATTTTTTTTATTTGGTAGTATATTGCTCTTAATACTGTTAACGTCGCCATATAACTATGAACCACGCCTACTTCATCGCCCCCTTTTTTTAATTCAGATACTTACTTATACCACTAACAATGTTTGCTATACAAAATACTTTTTTTGTAATATGTATTTACCTAAAGTTTTATATACTTTTTAACTACATACATTTTTTTATTACCAAATCCACATTTTTCACCCCATTTCACCTTAAATTATATTGCTTTTAATCTACATCTATCTATCTATACATATATATAAAACTAGCTAAACCCGGTGTGCTTCGCTACCCCCCCCTCTTTATAAAATAAAACGTATTTATATATTTACAAACATTTATTTAATTTTAATGTATTTATTGCACTGCTTTAGTTTAGTGGGCGAGGCCATGCCCCTTTGTCCACTTACGTAGTCAAGAATTTATTATTTCTTAAGAATATCCTATTGTGAAAATTTAATGACGATCGAAAATTTAATGAAATACGTTGGAATGAACAAATTTGTATAGAGAACAAAAAGTATAAAACTTTCAAAAATTTGGCGTGAAAAGGGGCGTGAAAGGGGCGTGGCTTAAGAAATCTTTATTTTTACCTCGCCTGGAGTATATAATGTGTATACAATTTGAAGTAAATCTGTTAAAAACTATATGGGAGCAATTACATAATTTTTAAAAAGTGGGCGTAAAAATGAGCGTGGTAAAAAAAAAGTACCCTATTAATCATAACAAAGTCCCAGTTAAATGCTGTGAAAATTTCAAAAATATCGGTCCAGAGGTTTGGTCTCCAATTACAATATTTTAAAAAGTGGGCGTAAAAGTGGGCGTGGTAAAAAAAAAAAGTACCCTATTATTCCTTCCAGAGTCACAGTAACATGCTGTGAAAATTTCATCAAAATCGGCTCAGCCGTTTTGGAGTCTATACGTTACATACATACATACATACATACATACATACATTGAATTTTATATATATAGATTTACAAACATTTATTTATTTAATTGCAATGCTTTAGGCGAGACCATGCCCCTTTGTCCACTTACATATTCAAGAATTTATTATTTCGTAAGAATATCCTGTTGTGAAAATTTAATGACGATCGGTCCAGTAGTTAAGACTATATTACGATGTTTAATTTTCCTAAAAAGGGGCGTGGTCCCACTCACTTTTCTCCTGGTACGTATTCCTGATTATGCCAATACCATATGTACCAAATATCACCGACGTACGTCAAAAAATGCCCAAAATATGGCGGCTTAAATTTGTGGGTTATATGGGCGGTGCCACCCCCGTTTGTACAATCAAAACTTCATATAGCCTATTATTCCTTCCAGAGTCACAGTAACATGCTGTAAAAATTTCAGGCAGATTGGTCCAAGGGTTTGACCTCCTATTAAGCACAAACATACAGACACACATTCATTTATATATATATAGATTAAAAGCACTATAATTTAAGGTGAAATGGGGCGAAAAATGGGGATTTGGTAATAAAAAAATGTATGTAGTTAAAAAGTATATAAAACTTTAGGTAAATACATATTACAAAAAAAGTATTTTGTATAGCAAACATTGTTAGTGGTATACGTAAGTATCTGAATTAAAAAAGGGGGCGATGAAGTAGGCGTGGTTCATAGTTATATGGCGACGTTAACAGTATTAAGAGCAATATACTACCAAATAAAAAAATACGTTGGAATGAACAAATTTGTATAGAGAACAAAAAGTATAAAACTTTCAAAAATTTGGCGTGAAAAGGGGCCTGAAAGGGGCGTGGCTTAAGAAATCTTTATTTTTACCTCGCCTGGAGTATATAATGTGTATACAATTTGAAGTAAATCTGTTAAAAACTATATGGGAGCAATTACATAATTTTTAAAAAGTGGGCGTAAAAATTGGCGTGGTCAAAAAAAAAGTACCCTATTAATCATACCAGAGTCCCAGTTAAATGCTGTGAAAATTTCAAAAATATCGGTCCAAAGGTTTGGTCTTCAATTACAATATTTTAAAAAAGTGGGCGTAAAAGTGGGCGTGGTAAAAAAAAGTACCCTATTATTCCTTCCAGAGTCACAGTAATATGCTGTGAAAATTTCATCAAAATCGGCTCAGCCGTTTTGGAGTCTATACGTTACATACATACATACATTGAATTTTATATATATAGAAGATGTAGATTAAAAGCAATATAATTTAAGGTGAAATGGGGTGAAAAATGGGGATTTGGTAATAAAAATATGTATGTAGTTAAAAAGTATATAAAACTTTAGGTAAATACATATTACAAAAAAAGTATTTTGTATAGCAAACATTGTTAGTGGTATAAGTAAGTATCTGAATTAAAAAAAGGGGGCGATGAAGTAGGCGTGGTTCATAGTTATATGGCGACGTTAACAGTATTAAGAGCAATATACTACCAAATAAAAAAAATACGTTGGAATGAACAAATTTGTATAGAGAACAAAAAGTATAAAACTTTCAAAAATTTGGCGTGAAAAGGGGCTTGAAAGGGGCGTGGCTTAAGAAATCTTTATTTTTACCTCGCCTAGAGTATATAATGTGTATACAATTTGAAGTAAATCTGTTAAAAACTATATGGGAGCAATTACATAATTTTTAAAAAGTGGGCGTAAAAATGGGCGTGGTAAAAAAAGTACCCTATTAATCATACCAGAGTCCCAGTTAAATGCTGTGAAAATTTCAAAAATATCGGTCCAAAGGTTTGGTCTTCAATTACAATATTTTAAAAAAGTGGGCGTAAAAGTGGGCGTGGTAAAAAAAAAGTACCCCATTATTCCTTCCAGAGTCACAGTAACATGCTGTGAAAATTTCATCAAAATCGGCTCAGCCGTTTTGGAGTCTATACGTTACATACATACATACATACATACATACATACATTGAATTTTATATATATAGATTCAATGTATGTATGTATGTATGTAACGTATAGACTCCAAAACGGCTGAGCCGATTTTGATGAAATTTTCACAGCATGTTACTGTGACTCTGGAAGGAATAATAGGGTACTTTTTTTTTCCACGCCCACTTTTTAAAAATATTGTAATTGAAGACCAAACCTTTGGACCGATATTTTTGAAATTTTCACAGCATTTAACTGGGATTCTGGTATGATTAATAGGGTACTTTTTTTTGACCACGCCCATTTTTACGCCCACTTTTTAAAAATTATGTAATTGCTCCCATATAGTTTTTAACAGATTTACTTCAAATTGTATACACATTATATACTCCAGGCGAGGTAAAAATAAAGATTTCTTAAGTCACGCCCCTTTCACGCCCCTTTTCACGCCAAATGTTTGAAAGTTTTATACTTTTTGTTCTCTATACAAATTTGTTCATTCCAACGTATTTTTTTATTTGGTAGTATATTGCTCTTAATACTGTTAACGTCGCCATATAACTATGAACCACGCCTACTTCATCGCCCCCTTTTTTAATTCAGATACTTACGTATACCACTAACAATGTTTGCTATACAAAATACTTTTTTTGTAACATGTATTTACCTAAAGTTTTATATACTTTTTAACTACATACATTTTTTTATTACCAAATCCCCATTTTTCGCCCCATTTCACCTTAAATTATATTGCTTTTAATCTATCTATCTATCTATATATATAAAATTCAATGTATGTATGTATGTATGTATGTATGTAACGTATAGACTCCAAAACGGCTGATCCGATTTTGATGAAATTTTCACAGCATGTTACTGTGACTCTGGAAGGAATAATAGGGTACTTTTTTTTTACCACGCCCACTTTTACGCCCACTTTTTTAAAATATTGTAATTGGAGACCAAACCTCTGGACCGATATTTTTGAAATTTTCACAGCATTTAACTGGGACCCTGGTGTGATTAATAGGGTACTTTTTTTTGACCACGCCCATTTTTACGCCCACTTTTTAAAAATTATGTAATTGCTCCCATATAGTTTTTAACAGATTTACTTCAAATTGTATACACATTATATACTCCAGGCGAGGTAAAAATAAAGATTTCTTAAGCCACGCCCCTTTCACGCCCCTTTTCACGCCAAATTTTTGAAAGTTTTATACTTTTTGTTCTCTATACAAATTTGTTCATTCCAACGTATTTTTTTTATTTGGTAGTATATTGCTCTTAATACTGTTAACGTCGCCATATAACTATGAACCACGCCTACTTCATCGCCCCCTTTTTTAATTCAGATACTTACGTATACCACTAACAATGTTTGCTATACAAAATACTTTTTTTGTAATATGTATTTACCTAAAGTTTTATATACTTTTTAACTACATACATTTTTTTATTACCAAATCCCCATTTTTCGCCCCATTTCACCTTAAATTATATTGTTTTTAATCTATCTATATATATATATAAAATTCAATGTATGTATGTATGTATGTATGTATGTAACGTATAGACTCCAAAACGGCTGATCCGATTTTGATGAAATTTTCACAGCATGTTACTGTGACTCTGGAAGGAATAATAGGGTACTTTTTTTACCACGCCCACTTTTACGCCCACTTTTTTAAAATATTGTAATTGGAGACCAAACCTCTGGACCGATATTTTTGAAATTTTCACAGCATTTAACTGGGACCCTGGTATGATTAATAGGTTACTTTTTTTTGACCACGCCCATTTTTACGCCCACTTTTTAAGTAGTCTTAACTACTGGACTGATCGTCATTAAATTTTCACAACAGGATATTCTTACGAAATAATAAATTCTTGACTATGTAAGTGGACAAAGGGGCATGGTCTCGCCTAAAGCATTGCAATAAATACATTAAAATTAAATAAATAAATGTTTGTAAATATATAAATACGTTTTATTTTATTTTATGACGTGGGTGGGGGGGGGGTAGCAAAGCACACCGGGTTTAGCTAGTATATCTATATATATAAAATTCAATGTATGTATGTATGTATGTATGTATGTAACGTATAGACTCCAAAACGGCTGAGCCGATTTTGATGAAATTTTCACAGCATGTTACTGTGACTCTGGAAGGAATAATAGGGTACTTTTTTTTACCACGCCCACTTTTTTAAAATATTGTAATTGAAGACCAAACCTTTGGACCGATATTTTTGAAATTTTCACAGCATTTAACTGGGACTCTGGTATGATTAATAGGGTACTTTTTTTTACCACGCCCATTTTTACGCCCACTTTTTAAAAATTATGTAATTGCTCCCATATAGTTTTTAACAGATTTACTTCAAATTGTATACACATTATATACTCCAGGCGAGGTAAAAATAAAGATTTCTTAAGCCACGCCCCTTTCACGCCCCTTTTCACGCCAAATTTTTGAAAGTTTTATACTTTTTGTTCTCTATACAAATTTGTTCATTCCAACGTATTTTTTTATTAGGTAGTATATTGCTCTTAATACTGTTAACGTCGCCATATAACTATGAACCACGCCTACTTCATCGCCCCCTTTTTTTAATTCAGATACTTACTTATACCACTAACAATGTTTGCTATACAAAATACTTTTTTTGTAATATGTATTTACCTAAAGTTTTATATACTTTTTAACTACATACATTTTTTTATTACCAAATCCCCATTTTTCACCCCATTTCACCTTAAATTATATTGCTTTTAATCTATATATGTATATATATAAATTAATGTGTGTCTGTATGTTTGTGCTTAATAGGAGGCCAAACCCTTGGACCAATCTGCCTGAAATTTTTACAGCATGTTACTGTGACTCTGGAAGGAATAATAGGCTATATGAAGTTTTGATTGTACAAACGGGGGTGGCACCGCCCATATAACCCACAAATTTAACCCGCCATATTTTGGGCATTTTTTGACGTACGTCGGTGATATTTGGTACATATGGTATTGGCATAATTAGGAATACGTACCAGGAGAAAAGTGAGTGGTACCACGCCCCTTTTTAGGAAAATTAAACATCGTAATACAGTCTTAAGTACTGGACCGATCGTCATTAAATTTTCACAACAGGATATTCTTACGAAATAATAAATTCTTGACTATGTAAGTGGACAAAGGGGCATGGTCTCGCCTAAAGCATTGCAATAAATACATTAAAATTAAATAAATAAATGTTTGTAAATATATAAATACGTTTTATTTTATGACGAAGGGGGGGGGGGGGGTAGCAAAGCACACCGGGTTTAATGTATGTATGTATGTATGTATGTATGTATGTATGTAACGTATAGACTCCAAAACGGCTGATCCGATTTTGATGAAATTTTCACAGCATGTTACTGTGACTGTGGAAGGAATAATAGGGTACTTTTTTTTACCACGCCCACTTTTACGCCCACTTTTTTAAAATATTGTAATTGAAGACCAAACCTCTGGACCGATATTTTTGAAATTTTCACAGCATTTAACTGGGACTCTGGTATGATTAATAGGGTACTTTTTTTGACCACGCCCATTTTTACGCCCACTTTTTAAAAATTATGTAATTGCTCCCATATAGTTTTTAACAGATTTACTTCAAATTGTATACACATTATATACTCCAGGCGAGGTAAAATTAAAAATTTCTTAAGCCACGCCCCTTTCACGCCAAATTTTTGAAAGTTTTATACTTTTTGTTCTCTATACAAATTTGTTCATTCCAAAGTATTTTTTTTATTTGGTAGTATATTGCTCTTAATACTGTTAACGTCGCAATATAACTATGAACCACGCCTACTTCATCGCCTCCTTTTTTTAATTCAGATACTTACTTATACCACTAACAATGTTTGCTATACAAAATACTTTTTTTGTAATATGTATTTACCTAAAGTTTTATATACTTTTTAACTACATACATTTTTTTATTACCAAGTCCCCATTTTTCACCCCATTTCACCTTAAATTATATTGCTTTTAATCTATATATATATAAATGAATGTGTGTCTATATGTTTGTGCTTAATAGGAGGCCAAACCCTTGGACCAATCTGCCTGAAATTTTTACAGCATGTTACTGTGACTCTGGAAGGAATAATAGGCAATATGAAGTTTTGATTGTACAAACGGGGGTGGCACCGCCCATATAACCCAAAAATTTAAATCGCCATATTTTGTGCATTTTTTGACATACGTCAATGATATGTGGTACATATGGTATTGCCATAATTAGGAATACGTACCAGGAGAAAAGTGGGTGGGACCACGACCCTTTTTAGGAAAATTATAAATCGTAATGTAGTCTTAACTACTGGACCGATCGTCATTAAATTTTACACAATAGGATACTCTTACTAAATAATATGTAAGTGGACAAAGGGGCATGGCCTCGCCCACTGAAATGCATCGCTCATATGACGCGCTTCAGTGTCCTATTATTTTTCCATGTTTGTAAATATATAAATACGTTTTATTTTATTTTATAACGAGGCGGGGGGTAGCGAAGCACACCGGGTTTAGCTAGTTATAAATAAAAATTAAAGAAAATGGATAATGAACATGGAAAAGTAAGTATTTTTCGATTTTTAATAAATTAAATTATGTTTATTGTATTTATTGCAGTTAGATTGGCCAAAAGAAGCAATTCTTGAAATGATTGGGTTGTGGCAAACTTATGAGTGTCTCTACAATCCCAAAAATAAATTTTACCATAACAAGCATTCCAGGTATGCTGCATTCAATGCGATTGCTGAAAAGTTGAAGGCATTTAATGAATCAGTTGGACCAACCGATATAAAGGTACATATGTGTACATTCAGCATTATTATTTTGATATTTAAAAATTGTTTTATACAGAATAAAATGCAGTATTTACGTGGACAGTTTACCTGGGAGCTTACCAAAAGTAAGGATATAAAAAGTGGAGCAAGTGCAGATGATATTTATGTCCCAACCGCCTACTGGTTCAAGGAGTTAAGTTTTTTGAAGGATTATGTGAAAATTAGAAAAGGAAATTGTAATTTGTTTGTAAGTACATACATATTTGTTTAAAATTGATGAATTTTTTATTGAAATAATATGTATAAAATTTTTTATCTGCAGGGGCAAAACTCTTCACAGTTTGAGGACTCTTGTGAGTCAGCGCAACTCCTTGAAAGTGATGTATCTCCTGCACAAGTTAGCAAAAGAAGTAAAGTGGAGAATCATACGCCCGTGTCAAGCCGCAGCATGAATCAAGAAGATGCTGTACTTGAAGCAGCAGTGAATGCTTTACAAAATGTTTGTAGTGCCAATAAGACTTCTGTAAATGAGAAAGATGAAGCTTTTTGTAATTTTATTAAATTAGAGCTTAATGAAATTACTAATGAAAGTATTAAAGACAATTTAGTAGAGACGATCACGCTAGCGGTTTTCGAAGCCAAGAAAAAGCAACGAATGTACACCAACACAACGGAAAACTTTTCCGATTTCAATTCAATGCTATAACAATACAAGTATTACTTGGATGTTTAAAAATACTACTAAAATACTATTATATACTTTAATTTGTGAATTAAATAAATTTTTATTTATTAAATAAAATATTTATTAGAAAATTAAAAATTGAATTTTTTTACAGCATCATTTTGCCAAGGAACTGTACCCAATGTATTAAAATATTCGGAAAATGTATCCCGTACCTTTCTCCCCTCATCTCCTGAACGGTTAATTAGGCTCCTTTGAAGATTAGTCATGCTCACTTCATTTCGCCATGATCCTTTTTGAAAGCTCAAAGTGTTCGTATTTTCTGAATCCAACATCTTTGAATCAATCCCGTCTCGTTTTCTAATGAAATTATGCAATGCGCACGAAGCTAGGGTTATTTTTTCCACTTTTTCGATTTCCAAGTCTATTTCCCTTTGAAATATTTGAAATTTATTTGCCAAAATTCCGAACGCATTTTCAACTACTCGGCGTGCCCGGCTTAATCTATAGTTGAAAATTTTGTTTGCATTTGCTGACCTCTCCCCATAAGGTTTCAACATTCTTGATGTCAACCGGAAAGCGTCATCTGCAACAAATACGAAAGGAACTTTTTTGTTTGTCCCAGGTAAATAATCATCCAAAGGAAAATCGAAAAGGTTTTCTGTTATGGCTTTACACAGTGACGACTCATTAAATACTGCTGCGTCGTTTGCTCTTCCATTGGAACCAACATTTACATATAAAAAGTTATAGTTTGCGTCCACAACGGCCAGCAGTATTAAGCTATGGAATCCTTTATAATTGTAATAGAATGATCCATAGTCGACTTTGCTCTTGATCGCAATATGTTTGCCATCTTAAAAGAGAATGTTGAAAATTTATTAAAATAGTATAATTTTTTACACATTTATAAGATTAATACCTATGGCACCCAAACAAAAAGGAAAATTCCATTTCAGCTCAAAATCATCGGCAATGGTCTTCCATTCACTTGCAATTCGAGGAACCTTTAAAAGATATTTGTTTGCTCAGTTGCACAGTATACGTTAAAATTTCCGAATTTATACATACCTTCAAAAAATCATCTTTTAAGACCGAGTAAATGGCGTCAATCGTTTCCGGTATGATTACGGAAATAGCTGCTTGCGAAATACGAAATCCATATGCTAATTGTGTGTATTTTTCTCCAGTTGCTAAAAACCTTAAGGTCAAAAGTAACCTAAATAAAAACATTTTTTTAATATGATCAGTAAAGTCTACAATAACTTGGTTATACACAGCTTTACCTTGCAGTACTAGAAATAGCCTCACGCATTACAGTGTTTTGCTTAGAGATTAAGGGAGACACTTTTCCCAATAACTCGGAGAAGGACATATAGGACATTCTCGCAAAATTTTTGAACGCCTTTGGGTCTTCCAAACGCAGTTCGTCCATAGCCATTGATGCGAATCCTAGTCCAGAATCCCTTCGAAGCAGCCACTTATGACTCCATAAAGACCGATTCTTTTTGATTTTATTTTTTTGTTTCTTTTTTTTATTTTTATTGCAGATATTACTGTAATAATGCTGGACGCTACAATTATTTTATTAGCCGTTGTTACATCCATTTTACTTTTAATAACTTTATAATTTCAGCAGCTTTATAATTAAAACAATTTATATACGTTAAAAAAGTCAGCTTTTGTTTACATTTATAGGTTATGTCATACGGAAAAACATAAGCAGGTGTGATAGCAAAAATTATGAATCGTATGTAAAATGGAAATTTTGACATACATACGGAATTACATATGGGTAAGAAAAGTGACAGTACATATGTAAAATACATCCCGTCTGATGGCACCTTAAGTTGTATTGAGTAATTTAAATTATGGGAAGAGAAATAAATTTTTCTGAATTTTAATTTTCTATTATACATATAACAAACCTCTAAATATTTTCAAATTTGTTTTTTTTTTTTTTTTTTTTTTATTTTAATTATTAATTGTAAATGCTCTTGCTGTTTTATTTAAATTTAATTTTATTTAAATTTATAAATTTAATTACCAAAAGGGAGCTCAATGGTAACCCTTGTTGATAATTGTATACCTAAATTGTTTTATTATATACCAGGGATGTGAATTTTGGTGCACTTTGAAATTTATTGTATATATGAAGTTTCAGTATAAACAAATTGTGGATTTATTTTTGTGCTGTATTTTTTTTTTTTTTTTAATTATTAATAGCTTGTGTAATTATGTATAGATTGTATCCCTTTCTTCTCTTTTTTTTTTTTGATTATATGTACAATTTTTTAGTTCTTTTTTTTTTTTTTTTTTGCAATGGACTGTATGTGTTATGTTGGAAATAATTTTAATCTTGAAGAGTAATTACACGAACAAATTTTTATTACACCACAATATAAGAGAACAGATTTCTTTTTCGACAAGTTATAAACTTTATTTGCAATTACTGAAAAGAGTGATTTGCATATCTAACTTTTAATTTATTTACAAATTATTGCGATGTTTTACTCTTAAATTTGGATCACTTTCGATTTCACCTTAAAAGGGAGCTCATAAAATTTTTATATACATAGATATTTTGTTGGTTGAAAAAATTGTTTAAAGCTTAAGAGAGCAAAGCACGATATTTCAAGAGCACTTTATGTAACTTGAGAAGAGTAAAACAAACTTACAATTCTTTGAGTTAATTTAAATTACTTTTTAGATTTGTTATTCTTATGTATTTCGATTATGTTTTAATTATAAATACCTTAAATTCCAACGAAGGTATACAACAATTATTTTCTCGTATGAATATATTAAGAGAACGTACGTTTCACTTGGGCTATTAATTGTGGTATTAATTTTTGTTTTCTCAAATGACCTTGATTTCTGCAAATTATGCGAATAAGAAAACAAGAGAGAAGTAACGGTTCACGTTTTGATTTTAATTTTAAATAAAATGAAAATGTAAATTGTTGAAACTGATTTGTACATACAAAGGTATGTACATATGTATGCCTTTTTCTTTTATGCAGCTTGATAACTTTAACACTTGAACCTTTTATTATTCCTTTTTGTTTTATTTTTAACGCACTTGGTTTTTTATTTTACTCACTTTTTTGTTGGTTCTGACATTCTTACTCTGTTTGTTTTACCGACCCCGTTGTTTAGCGATCCGCTTTTACTTTCTTACTGATTAGTTTATTGATTTATGCGAGTATGATGATGTTTAAGGTATTTTGTTTGAGGTGACCAGCTTTTCGTCGGTTCGAAGGACCATGTAATAATGTGTTTATTATTATTAAAATCTCCTCGTAGATTTTATAGAGCAGAGGGATGTGGGGATGATCTATGAAGGAGATATAACTGATAATTACTCACAAATGGAGTAATTACAATTTAGGGAAAATAAAAGAAAGAAAAGAGATTAATTTCTTCTTTTATTTACAGAAGTATAATGAGATAGGGTTTAAATTCTCACCTTTGGTTTTAGTCGCCAAAAAAAAAATTGATGATTTTATTTCAAACAATTTATTATAATTCAAGTAGAATTTCAAGTTAATTTTAGATATACTTCAAAGTATGACAGTTCTTAAGTAAGTAGTTTTAAGGTATAAATTTTAATTAAAAGTAACTTCGGTTTTGCTAAACCGACGATAATTTCCATTAATTTTCAGTAGTAGCAACATATTTTCCAAATATTAAGTTAATTGTAATAGATGCTATTCCAATATTTAATAACCGAAACCGAAATTTATAAGGGTTGCTAGCATACAATAACAATTAGAATTTTATTAAAGTGTCCAAATTGAATTTGGACACCTATAAATCGAGCTTTATAAATTTTGTAAAACATATTTTTAACACATTTTTAAATGTTAAATGTGATTATTCCGCACAATAAATATCATTTCCTTAAGAATTTCTAAATTTTGCAACTTAAAATGAATTCCAAACTCTAATTGAAGAATTTTGAAAGCAACATTTTTTCAATTAAAAACGATTTTGTGTTTTTAAGAAATATAGCAAATATTTGAATAGACAAAATCTCAATGTATGTATATGTTCATTGCTCATCCTCTGCAGATTAGAAACACATCCACATATAAGCATTAAATAAAGATAGAAATAAAAGAAACAGTTTGCAAATAGTTATGGAAATTGGAATTGTATATTGCCTATCGGAAGACCAATAGAAACGTACCAATTATTACTATTATTATTATTACAAAACTGTAAACATAAAGTGAGATATATTTTGTAAGATTTTCTATTTGTCCTAACTTAATTTTACTTCTAAATTTCATAGATATTTATACACTATAAAATGGACTTAAAAGGGTCGTTGAAGATGCAATTAAATAAAAAAGTTATTTCTGTTTGGCGATATAAAAATATGTGTTGGAAATTTATTACGAATACCAAATGATTTGTGTTTATTGCTACCATTTTACAAATTGTTAAAAATTTAATTTATATGTTTCCATATATGTTTATCATGTTTATTAAGTAAATTCTTTTAAATAACTTGTTATTTGTCACCTGGGCTACATTTTGCAAGGAATTAATAAGAACTGAATTCAAACGATATACTTAAATTCGATCTTAATACATCACCTCATTTCATGCAAACTTTGTAATCAAACTACAATCGCAAGATTTAAGATACCTCCATAAAAATGGGGCACGTTCTTCTTTTACCATACAGAAAAATTCTAGAGATAATAAATACCAAAAGACTCAGAATCATTTACTTAATCGATCAAACATTGTCCATACTTTACATTTTAACCAAACTAAAAGTAGGTATTTTAAAGATAATTCCATAAATTATTCTTTTAGCCAGCGGACAAATGCTATAGTTGCTTGGTTAATATGCACCAGTTTAAGCTGCTTATTCCATCCGTAAAGCAATGGCTTATACTTATTACTTTATATAATGTGCTTAATTTGACAACTCACTATTAAGACCAGCAGAAAATATCAATTGACGTCCATTGGCAAACAAGTACAAATAATTAGATATTTACCAGTTGTACACGTTCTTCATGTATTTCAAATTCTGTATAATTAACTATTATGAGATATTTAAAGAATCTGTGTAGATACATTTCCGAGCACTAGTGGTAAACGTTCTTCAGGTGTCTTAATTTGAGCAATAGAGTGAGTTAATATATATATATATATATAATTTCTCTCGTTACCAAATGTATTGTGTTATGAATTATTATCCTTGTATCCAATTTTAGATTTTATGTCCTAGGTGTTGATGCATATTTCTGAAGTCCTAACAATAGAATTTTTAAACAACTGAGCGTCTTGAATGGTGTTAATGACATTTATTATAAATTAAAGTCCAAAATATACAACTAATTACATATATGTATACTTACAAGTTCTTAATTTAAGGCTGCTATTTATCCAATAAAGTGAGAAATATTAACGCATCTTTTGTGGTCTCCATTGAGAAGGCAGCATCCGTTTTATTTGTATTGATTGCTATATACAAATGTCCATAGTATTGTTCTTTTGCTTTTTTGTGTTTTTAAAAGATGAATTGCGAAAAAATTTTAAATATGTAATTTTAACTTTGTATCTGTTGTTTTGTCCACAGCAATCAAATGGTTTGTTGACACAAAAATATAGCAATGAAATGTTTTTGTTTATACAGCTGTTTTAGGAACACATTTATGTATAGAGACATGCCAGATTTGCCTGTTTTTAAGTTGTAATTAAAGAACGACTTTTTCTATAAGAGACTTTAGTTCATAATTAGATAGTCCATGTTTTTAAAAAGATTTTTTAATTCAAATATATTATTACATTTTTTAATTACATAAAATGATTATTATTTAACTCTTTGACTACATGTTTAATATTTAAAAAAATATGAAATTAAATTATTTGAGTTTAAGGACACTGAAATTTATTACTAAATTGCATTGCCTCAAAGTGATATATTAGCAAATTATTAAATTATATGGATATACATATGTGAAAAAGAGGTATTTTCAAAGAATACCTATAAATTGAGCTTTATAAATTTTGTAAAACATATTTTTAACACATTTTTAAATGTTAAATGTGATTATTCCGCACAATAAATATCATTTCCTTAAGAATTTCTAAATTTTGCAACTTAAAATGAATTCCAAACTCTAATTAAAGAATTTTGAAAGCAACATTTTTTCAATTAAAAACGATTTTGTGTTTTTAAGAAATATAGCAAATATTTGAATAGACAAAATCTCAATGTATGTATATGTTCATTGCTCATCCTCTGCAGATTAGAAACACATCCACATATAAGCATTAAATAAAGATAGAAATAAAAGAAACAGTTTGCAAATAGTTATGGAAATTGGAATTGTATATTGCCTATCGGAAGACCAATAGAAACGTACCAATTATTACTATTATTATTATTACAAAACTGTAAACATAAAGTGAGATATATTTTGTAAGATTTTCTATTTGTCCTAACTTAATTTTACTTCTTAATTTCATAGATATTTATACACTATAAAATGGACTTAAAAGGGTCGTTGAAGATGCAATTAAATAAAAAAGTTATTTCTGTTTGGCGATATAAAAATATGTGTTGGAAATTTATTACGAATACCAAATGATTTGTGTTTATTGCTACCATTTTACAAATTGTTAAAAATTTAATTTATATGTTTCCATATATGTTTATCATGTTTATTAAGTAAATTCTTTTAAATAACTTGTTATTTGTCACCTGGGCTACATTTTGCAAGGAATTAATAAGAACTGAATTCAAACGATATACTTAAATTCGATCTTAATACATCACCTCATTTCATGCAAACTTTGTAATCAAACTACAATCGCAAGATTTAAGATACCTCCATAAAAATGGGGCACGTTCTTCTTTTACCATACAGAAAAATTCTAGAGATAATAAATACCAAAAGATTCAGAATCATTTACTTAATCGATCAAACATTGTCCATACTTTACATTTTAACCAAACTAAAAGTAGGTATTTGAAAGATAATTCCATAAATTATTCTTTTAGCCAGCGGACAAATGCTATAGTTGCTTGGTTAATATGCACCAGTTTAAGCTGCTTATTCCATCCGTAAAGCAATGGCTTATACTTATTACTTTATATAATTTGCTTAATTTGACAACTCACTATTAAGACCGGCAGAAAATATCAATTGACGTCCATTGGCAAACAAGTACAAATAATTAGATATTTACCAGTTGTACACGTTCTTCATGTATTTCAAATTCTGTATAATTAACTATTATGAGATATTTAAAGAATCTGTGTAGATACATTTCCGAGCACTAGTGGTAAACGTTCTTCAGGTGTCTTAATTTGAGCAATAGAGTGAGTTATTAAAAATTATACTAACACTTAAACTTGTAAACTTTAAGACATTGCTGTAAAAAGTATCGCCAGCTAAAACTTCTTTTTGTCGTTTATCAGGCCACTGGAAAACTAAGTAAGTATAATTTCTCTCGTTACCAAATGTATTGTGTTATGAATTATTATCCTTGTATCCAATTTTAGATTTTATGTCCTAGGTGTTGATGCATATTTCTGAAGTCCTAACAATAGAATTTTTAAACAACTGAGCGTCTTGAATGGTGTTAATGACATTTATTATAAATTAAAGTCCAAAATATACAACTAATTACATATATACTTCCAAGTTCTTAATTTAAGGCTGCTATTTATCCAATAAAGTGAGAAATATTAACGCATCTTTTGTGGTCTCCATTGAGAAGGCAGCATCCGTTTTATTTGTATTGATTGCTATATACAAATGTCCATAGTATTGTTCTTTTGCTTTTTTGTGTTTTTAAAAGATGAATTGCGAAAAAATTTTAAATAATTTTAACTTTGTATCTGTTGTTTTGTCCACAGCAATCAAATGGTTTGTTGACACAAAAATATAGCAATGAAATGTTTTTGTTTATACAGCTGTTTTAGGAACACATTTATGTATAGAGACATGCCAGATTTGCCTGTTTTTAAGTTGTAATTAAAGAACGACTTTTTCTATAAGAGACTTTAGTTCATAATTAGATAGTCCATGTTTTTAAAAAGATTTTTTAATTCAAATATATTATTACATTTTTTAATTACATAAAATGATTATTATTTAACTCTTTGACTACATGTTTAATATTTAAAAAAATATGAAATTAAATTATTTGAGTTTAGGGACACTGAAATTTATTACTAAATTGCATTGCCTCAAAGTGATATATTAGCAAATTATTAAATTATATGGATATACATATGTGAAAAAGAGGTATTTTCAAAGAATACCTATAAATTGAGCTTTATAAATTTTGTAAAACATATTTTTAACACATTTTTAAATGTTAAATGTGATTATTCCGCACAATAAATATCATTTCCTTAAGAATTTCTAAATTTTGCAACTTAAAATGAATTCCAAACTCTAATTGAAGAATTTTGAAAGCAACATTTTTTCAATTAAAAACGATTTTGTGTTTTTAAGAAATATAGCAAATATTTGAATAGACAAAATCTCAATGTATGTATATGTTCATTGCTCATCCTCTGCAGATTAGAAACACATCCACATATAAGCATTAAATAAAGATAGAAATAAAAGAAACAGTTTGCAAATAGTTATGGAAATTGGAATTGTATATTGCCTATCGGAAGACCAATAGAAACGTACCAATTATTACTATTATTATTATTACAAAACTGTAAACATAAAGTGAGATATATTTTGTAAGATTTTCTATTTGTCCTAACTTAATTTTACTTCTGAATTTCATAGATATTTATACACTATAAAATGGACTTAAAAGGGTCGTTGAAGATGCAATTAAATAAAAAAGTTATTTCTGTTTGGCGATATAAAAATATGTGTTGGAAATTTATTACGAATACCAAATGATTTGTGTTTATTGCTACCATTTTACAAATTGTTAAAAATTTAATTTATATGTTTCCATATATGTTTATCATGTTTATTAAGTAAATTCTTTTAAATAACTTGTATTTGTCACCTGGGCTACATTTTGCAAGGAATTAATAAGAACTGAATTCAAACGATATACTTAAATTCGATCTTAATACATCACCTCATTTCATGCAAACTTTGTAATCAAACTACAATCGCAAGATTTAAGATACCTCCATAAAAATGGGGCACGTTCTTCTTTTACCATACAGAAAATTCTAGAGATAATAAATACCAAAAGACTCAGAATCATTTACTTAATCGATCAAACATTGTCCATACTTTACATTTTAACCAAACTACAAGTAGGTATTTTAAAGATAATTCCATAAATTATTCTTTTAGCCAGCGGACAAATGCTATAGTTGCTTGGTTAATATGCACCAGTTTAAGCTGCTTATTCCATCCGTAAAGCAATGGCTTATACTTATTACTTTATATAATTTGCTTAATTTGACAACTCACTACATATTAAGACCGGCAGAAAATATCAATTGACGTCCATTGGCAAACAAGTACAAATAATTAGATATTTACCAGTTGTACACGTTCTTCATGTATTTCAAATTCTGTATAATTAACTATTATGAGATATTTAAAGAATCTGTGTAGATACATTTCCGAGCACTAGTGGTAAACGTTCTTCAGGTGTCTTAATTTGAGCAATAGAGTGAGTTATTAAAAATTATACTAACACTTAAACTTGTAAACTTTAAGATACTGCTGTAAAAAGTATCGCCAGCTAAAACTTCTTTTTGTCGTTTATCAGGCCACTGGAAAACTAAGTAAGTATAATTTCTCTCGTTACCAAATGTATTGTGTTATGAATTATTATCCTTGTATCCAATTTTAGATTTTATGTCCTAGGTGTTGATGCATATTTCTGAAGTCCTAACAATAGAATTTTTAAACAACTGAGCGTCTTGAATGGTGTTAATGACATTTATTATAAATTAAAGTCCAAAATATACAACTAATTACATATATACTTACAAGTTCTTAATTTAAGGCTGCTATTTATCCAATAAAGTGAGAAATATTAACGCATCTTTTGTGGTCTCCATTGAGAAGGCAGCATCGTTTTATTTGTATTGATTGCTATATACAAATGTCCATAGTACATATTGTTCTTTTGCTTTTTTGTGTTTTTAAAAGATGAATTGCGAAAAAATTTTAAATAATTTTAACTTTGTATCTGTTGTTTTGTCCACAGCAATCAAATGGTTTGTTGACACAAAAATATAGCAATGAAATGTTTTTGTTTATACAGCTGTTTTAGGAACACATTTATGTATAGAGACATGCCAGATTTGCCTGTTTTTAAGTTGTAATTAAAGAACGACTTTTTCTATAAGAGACTTTAGTTCATAATTAGATAGTTCATGTTTTTAAAAAGATTTTTTAATTCAAATATATTATTACATTTTTTAATTACATAAAATGATTATTATTTAACTCTTTGACTACATGTTTAATATATAAAAAAATATGAAATTAAATTATTTGAGTTTAAGGACACTGAAATTTATTACTAAATTGCATTGCCTCAAAGTGCTATATTAGCAAATTATTAAATTATATGGATATACATATGTGAAAAAGAGGTATTTTCAAAGAATACCTATAAATTGAGCTTTATAAATTTTGTAAAACATATTTTTAACACATTTTTAAATGTTAAATGTGATTATTCCGCACAATAAATATCATTTCCTTAAGAATTTCTAAATTTTGCAACTTAAAATGAATTCCAAACTCTAATTGAAGAATTTTGAAAGCAACATTTTTTCAATTAAAAACGATTTTGTGTTTTTAAGAAATATAGCAAATATTTGAATAGACAAAATCTCAATGTATGTATATGTTCATTGCTCATCCTCTGCAGATTAGAAACACATCCACATATAAGCATTAAATAAAGATAGAAATAAAAGAAACAGTTTGCAAATAGTTATGGAAATTGGAATTGTATATTGCCTATCGGAAGACCAATAGAAACGTACCAATTATTACTATTATTATTATTACAAAACTGTAAACATAAAGTGAGATATATTTTGTAAGATTTTCTATTTGTCCTAACTTAATTTTACTTCTTAATTTCATAGATATTTATACACTATAAAATGGACTTAAAAGGGTCGTTGAAGATGCAATTAAATAAAAAAGTTATTTCTGTTTGGCGATATAAAAATATGTGTTGGAAATTTATTACGAATACCAAATGATTTGTGTTTATTGCTACCATTTTACAAATTGTTAAAAATTTAATTTATATGTTTCCATATATGTTTATCATGTTTATTAAGTAAATTCTTTTAAATAACTTGTTATTTGTCACCTGGGCTACATTTTGCAAGGAATTAATAAGAACTGAATTCAAACGATATACTTAAATTCGATCTTAATACATCACCTCATTTCATGCAAACTTTGTAATCAAACTACAATCGCAAGATTTAAGATACCTCCATAAAAATGGGGCACGTTCTTCTTTTACCATACAGAAAAATTCTAGAGATAATAAATACCAAAAGACTCAGAATCATTTACTTAATCGATCAAACATTGTCCATACTTTACATTTTAACCAAACTAAAAGTAGGTATTTGAAAGATAATTCCATAAATTATTCTTTTAGCCAGCGGACAAATGCTATAGTTGCTTGGTTAATATGCACCAGTTTAAGCTGCTTATTCCATCCGTAAAGCAATGGCTTATACTTATTACTTTATATAATTTGCTTAATTTGACAACTCACTATTAAGACCGGCAGAAAATATCAATTGACGTCCATTGGCAAACAAGTACAAATAATTAGATATTTACCAGTTGTACACGTTCTTCATGTATTTCAAATTCTGTATAATTAACTATTATGAGATATTTAAAGAATCTGTGTAGATACATTTCCGAGCACTAGTGGTAAACGTTCTTCAGGTGTCTTAATTTGAGCAATAGAGTGAGTCATTAAAAATTATACTAACACTTAAACTTGTAAACTTTAAGATACTGCTGTAAAAAGTATCGCCAGCTAAAACTTCTTTTTGTCGTTTATCAGGCCACTGGAAAACTAAGTAAGTATAATTTCTCTCGTTACCAAATGTATTGTGTTATGAATTATTATCCTTGTATCCAATTTTAGATTTTATGTCCTAGGTGTTGATGCATATTTCTGAAGTCCTAACAATAGAATTTTTAAACAACTGAGCGTCTTGAATGGTGTTAATGACATTTATTATAAATTAGTAGTATGTTTATGCCGGTTCGGGATCACTTTTTCCATACAAAATTCGGTGCATGCGGGGAAGTTATGCCAAGTAGAGTATTTCGATTTAACATGAATGGTATGTGCGGGTTGGAGATGTTGTGTGGAGATAGAGAGGTAATGTGTGAGTAGGGGAGGAGGCGTGAAATGTTGTTTGATATGTGAGTAGTATTGGTTGGTGACTGTGTGATATAGTTGTGGTTAGTATAAGTGTGTGTTTGTTTTGTTTATTGGATAATTGATTCTTAATAAAAAAAGAAGTGCGTGTTTGTTTTGTTTATTGGATAATGTAAACAATATTTAAATTTTTTAATACCTTAATATAAGCACACTAACAACCACACATATTTATAAACATTAAACATACAAACATACATATTAAATGCTCAGCTATTAACCCAACAAAGGAATGCTACTAACAAAACACTACACACTAACATACAATAAGATCACACACATACGTATAAACATATTCCGATTTTATTTACTAATTATTCCACTTGAACAAAAATGCAATGTTAGCATTAAGTATACAAATGAATACGACATATTATTTAATATACAATTTTGATTGTTGGAGTTAGTGTTTTGGGTGAGTAGGGGGGGGGGGGGGGGGGGGGGTGAGTAGGGGAGGCGTGAAATGTTGTTTGATATGTGATTAGTATTGGTTGGTAACTGTAGTATTGCGTTGATGTTTCCATTTAATTTATCAAATAAATTTTTATAAAAAAATTATATAATTTTTTTTGTGTTTAAATTTTATTAAATATACAATTTTTACATTTTATTAAATAGTAAAAATTCATAATTTTTTTAGCTTCCTCTTCTGTTTCCCTCTTTCTATGTTTATAGTTGTTACATCGACAAGTGTCCGGTCCACATGTTGTAGTTTCATCAGCCCAAACACATAAAATTATTTCTTTTAAAATTAAAAAATTATATTGTTTTTTATTTCTTTTTCTGGAGAAAAAAATTAAAAAATACGTTTGTATAAATTATAAAGCTTTATTAATAATATATATTGGTTATAATATGATTACAAGCACATATAATTAACGATTCCATAGTCATATTTATGAATATTGTTATTGAAATATTGATTATTTTCAGAAAGAAATTTATATGATTATGATCTATACGGTTACTATATTTATCCAACAGCTCCTTTAGTTCAGATGATGTCACCAGTTTTAATTTATCTTTATAAATATGAAATTATTAGAGAGACTTTAATTTATCCAGTACAAAGTAGAGAGGGTTATTAATAAAAACCGCAAAAAATGATTTTTCTAAAGTACAGTTTAAACAAAAACTCACAATGTATTAGAAAGTGTTATAAAATAAAATAAAACCACTCAATGTCTTAGGAAGTGTTATAAAAGAAAATGAAACCACTCAATATATTAGGAAGTGTTATAAAAGAAATAAAACCAATCAATGTATTAGGAAGTGTTATAAAAGAAAATAAAACAACTCAATGTGAGTAAATTAAAAAATATACATTTTTTTACAATTAATACTCGCAAGAGGAAAAATTCTCATTTAGTAAATATATATTTTAGTATAAATAGTATATGTTTGATTTAATAGAGTCATTCTTGTTAAAGAAATCTTTATGTAAACATAAACTCGGTTGAAAAAATGGCTAGCGGATTTATTTGTGAATATTGTGAAAAAGTATTTACTCACAATAGAAGTTTAAGAAGACACATAAGATTAAACCATGATGGACCTTCCTCATCGTTTAAATGTGCAAAATGTAATAAACATTTTTCGAATCGTCTAGAATGGCATCGACACTCGCACTCCAATACAGAAAATGATGTTAATGGTGAAATCAAAGTTTATTGCGACGATTGTAAAGAATATATTGAAAAAAAAAATTGGTGTTATCATAAAAGAACCAATAAACATAAACTGAACAGTGCTGAAAAAATAAATAGTGTTGACGATGATGTAAAATGTATAAATTCATCATTCAATAACAGAATTATAACATATTTGATTGAAAATAAAAATAAAAGTAATTTAATACCAGAAAACTTTTTAACGGAAATCAGAGAGAAATTAGTTAAATTATTAAATGACGTCATACAAACACATGAAAACATAAAATTTAATATAGAGCTGTTTTGTGAATATGTGTTGATAAAGGAAGATGAAGATTCATGTAAGATTGATGAAAAGTCTCATCAGACTAAAATGAGAATTCTAAACATGCATTCAACGCGAGAAGAAATTATTGATATCTACAATGAGCAATGTAATATTATAATTAAAAAGATGAGCGAATTTCAGGAGCGTGATAGTGGCTGGGCATTAATTGAGATATTACGTTTAGAGATGAACATTAATCAATATAATTGTATAAAAGGTTCTGCATACATTCCCTTACCATCTGCAATACAGAGAAAATTTGCATGTGTTAACGTAAAAAATGATGATGAGTATTGTTTCAAGTGGGCTATAATATCAGCATTATATCCAGCTGATCTAAATAGTAATAGATGTACTTCATATAATGTTGGAAATATTAAAGATGAAATTATAACGTTGAATAATAACATTGTTATAAATTTTATAAAATTAAACTTCCCGCTTCCAATTAATGAGATAAAAATATTTGAAGCTAATAATAGTGAAATAAGTGTTAATGTATTTGGATTAGATGATGGCAATAATATAGTCGGTCCATATTACTTTTCTCAACAAGAAAGATCTAAGCACATTAACTTGTTGATGTTGGAAGATGGTGAAAGATTTCATTATATATGGATTAAAAATATATCCAGATTAATTAGTAGTCAATTAACAAAACACAGTCATAAGATATATGCGTGTAACACATGTTTAATACACTTCCATAATGAATCATCTTTGGAAAATCATAAGAGCGAATGTAATAAGATTGTAACCAGAATGCCTACTATAGAAAAAAATAAGCTGAGTTATAAAAATTACAAAAAACAAATGGACGTACCATTTGTAGTATATGCTGATTTTGAATGTATTCTGGAGCCAGTGAGTATACAAAATTCTTCAAATGTCCACTCCGTACAGAAACATATTCCATTTGCATATAGTTATTATATTAAATGTTCATTTAACTCTAGTTTAGATAAATTTAGAATATATAACGGTAATGATGCTGCAAAACATTTCTTTAAAAGTTTAGTAGATGATAGTTTAGATATTTATAATAATTATTTAAGTATAGTTAAACCAATGAATTCCTTAACACCAAATCAAAAAAAGATACAAAATGAAGAACCAACATGTCATATTTGCAAGAAATTGTTAGATTTTAATAATCGAGTGGCTGATCATTGTCATTTGACAGGTGAATATAGAGGTCCTGCTCACAACAATTGTAATTTAGAATATCAACTTGCAAACTTCATTCCTATATTTTTCCATAATTTTTCATCATATGATTGTCATTTGTTTGTAAAAGAACTTTCCTCTATTGAAGGTGATATAAACATAATTCCTTTAAATAAAGAATTATATGTATCAATATCTAAGAAAATTTCAGTAAATGAAAAACATACTATTGAATTACGTTTTCTCGATTCATTTCGATTTATGTCATCGAGTTTAGAAAAATTAGCAAGTTATTTATCCGATAGTGATTTAACGGTAGTACGATCATCTTATCCAAATGACGAAGAATTTAATTTAATGAGACGTAAAGGTGTCTTTCCATATGACTATTTAGATTCAGCGAGTCGTCTTGAAGAAACACAATTACCACCTCGTGTTAACTTTTTTAATAAACTTGTTAATGTATCATGTAGTGTAGATGATTATGAACATGCTCAAAAAGTATGGACCACTTTTAAATGTATAACGTTAAAGGACTATTTACTTTTATATCTAAAAGTTGATGTTCTTTTACTTTGTGATATCTTTGAAAATTTTAGAAAAGTTTGTAAAAATATTTACAATTTAGATCCCTGTCAGTATTATACAGCTCCCGGTCTGTCTTGGGACGCAATGTTGAAAACAACTGAAATAGAATTAGAGTTGTTGACTGACATTAACATATATAATTTTGTTGTTCGTGGTATTAGGGGAGGTATTGTTCAATGTTCTAACAGACATTCGGTAGCTAATAATAAATATATTAGTGATTATGATTCTAACAAGGAATCAAATTATTTAATATATTTAGATGTAAATAACTTATATGGTTATGCAATGTCCCAATACCTCCCCTATAAAAATTTTAAATGGGTTGAAAATTGTGAACAATTCAATGTTAATAATATAAAGGCAGATTCTCCATTAGGTTATATATTGGAAGTGGATTTAGAATATCCATATACATTACATGATTATCACAATGATTTTCCTTTTTGTGCAGAAAATAAGAAAATTGAAACTATGAAACAGAAAAAACTTATAACTGATTTCAATAAAAAATCTAATTACATAATACATTATCGCAATCTACAGCAATGTATTCAGCATGGATTAATTTTAAAGAAAATACATAGAATTCTTCAATTCAATCAATCAAATTGGCTTCAAAAATATATTGATTTAAATAACCATCACAGAACACTAGCTAAAAATTCATTTGAACAAAATTTTTTTAAATTGTTGAATAATGCTGTATACGGGAAAACTATGGAAAATGTTGACAAGAGGAAAGACATTAAAATAGTATGTCAATGGGAGAATAGAGGTAAACGTTTAGGAGCTCGAGCTCTGATTGCTAAACCAAATTTTCATAGTTCATTAAAAATTCATGAAAATATGCATGCTATTCAAATGACTAGAGTTAAAACTGAATATAATAAACCTATTTATATAGGATTTTCAGTTTTAGAAATATCAAAATGGAAAATGTATAGTTTTCATTATGATTACATAAAACCTAAATATCGAGAAAACATTAGACTCAATTATATGGATACTGATTCTTTTATTTATGATATTAAAACAAATGATCTGTATGATGATATTAAAAATGATATTAGTACACATTTTGATACATCTGCATATCCGAGAGATAATGTATTCAATATACCACTTCTTAATAAAAAAGTTTTAGGGATGATGAAGGATGAGTGTAATGGTAAAATTATTAAGGAATTTATTGGTTTAAGAGCTAAAATGTATTCCGTTAAAATTGATCAAAGTGATAAAGAAATCAAAAGAATAAAAGGAGTTAAACAATGTGTAACTAATAAATTAAGTATAAGTGACTTTAGAAAATGTTTATTAGAAAAAAAATTGTATTATGAGCAAATGTATATATTTAAATCTAAGGTACATCAAATTTATACTCAAAATATAAGTAAACTAACATTAAGTTATTTAGATGATAAGAGATATATAAGAGAAAATGGTATTAACACATATGCATGGGGACATTATAAAATAAATTCTCCATCAAATTTATATAATGAAATTATGAATGATGATGATGATGAAATTTTTTTTTAAATGTAAATATAGATTAAGTAGTTTATAAGAATGTAATGTAAAAAAAATAATATGAATTAATAAAAATATATACTTATATATAAACTAAACAATTTTTTCTTTTTTTTATTTAATTTTAAATTATATTTATTATACAAAAATTTTAACGACAAGTGTCTACAATTGAACAATTATTTCATTTTAAATTATATTTATTATACAAAAACTTTAAACACAAGTGACCACAATTAAATGTATTGAATTGTTGTTTTCGTTCATAATTATATTCAATGGGTAATTTTAAATAGTTGACGATATAAAATGATAATGGAAGAACTGTATTTTGATCTGAATTCACATTTAAGGATGTTGAAGTAGTTGTTAACATATGATTTTTAGGATTTGAAAAACTAGATATATTTTCATCATAGTCCATATCGCTATTTACACCAATAAAATCGGTTTTATCGTTAATACTATCATTATATGTTGTTTTCGTTATTGATTGTTGTGAAGATATGATGAATTTAAAGTTGATTTGAATTTTTTGTTTTTCATTAAGGGTTGATAATCATATATTTTATTAATTATATTTTTTAAAGGTTTAGTTATAGGTTGAAAAGTATCTTCTAACAAATTAACTTTTTCGATTTCATTTAATTTAATATTTTATAATTTTTCCTTTAATACTGCTCTAGTATTTATAAGTTCTTTCATTAGTTTTTATTTATGATTATGTTTTTATCAGATTTTGATTTGCCTTTTATCTGCTTTTGATCTGCCTTTTATATGATTTTGCTCAGCTTTATCTGCTTTTGATCTGCTTTTGATCAGCTTTTGATCTGCTTTTATCTGCTTCTGATCAGCGTTATCTGTTTTTATCTGCTTTTGATCTGCTTTTATCTGCTTTTAATCAGTTTTATCTGCTTTTTATATGCTTTTGATTAGTTTTGTCTGCTTTTTATATGCTTTTGATCAGCTTTATCTGCTTCTGATCAGCTTTATAACTGTTTCTGATCTGCTTTTGATCAGCTTTATATCTAGCATTACCTTACAATTGAATAAAACTATCAAAACCCTCTCTATAACATCCTTTATTGACTATATTGTCCTTACTTATAGTTAGAAAACCATATTTATCTTTCCAACATTCACTACAAATCATGGTAAATTTATTAAATGACATATCACCGATAACGTGTTAATTATAGATGTATCGTAAATTCATTTCATCTTGTTTAAATGTTTTGGAATTTTCGTATATGTTTGACACAAGTAAAAACAATTTATTTGTTTATGTCTACCCATACAAAAATAATCTCGTATATTATCTTGTTTACCACAAATTACATCATCAAATATTATTATTGAATATGGTTTTGCTTTTTTCTGGACTTAAAACTTTTTCATTTTCCGAGAATGTAAATAGATTTATATCTTTGATTGGTTCAATCAATCTCTTAAGATAACAATATTTTGGTTGATATAACGATTTTGAATATATATACTATATATATTTTTAAAGCAATTTTATCTGCTTCTGATCTACTTCTAATCAGCTTTATATGGAAAATGTATAGTTTTCATTATGATTACATATATAAGAGATAAACATTTTAGATTTATATTAATCGCATAACATTCATAGACGAAGAATGCTAATTCTGATCTGCTTCTGATCTGCATCTGATCAGCTTTATAACTGTTTTAATATGCTTCTGATCAGCTTTATATCTAACATAACCTTACAATTGAATAAAATTATCAAAACTTATTCTATGGAATAAAATTGTGTAAACTTTGAGTATTAGTAGAGAAAATTAATTTGTGTTTCCATGCCTGGATTAGAGTTAGTGTTGGGTGTGTGGAAGGGGGTGGTATGAGGAAGGGGGTGATATGAGGAGGGGGTGATATGAGGAGGGGGTGGGAGGAAGAATATAATCATAAACGAAATCAGAAAACGTGCATTCGAATAATGTTGAACTTTGTCCAAAGTTCAACATACACGTTTATGCATTCGAATAATGTTGAACTTTGTCCACGTTTTCTGATTTCGTTTATGATTATATTCTTCCTCCCACCCCCTCCTCATATCACCCCCTCCTCATATCACCCCCTTCCTCATACCACCCCCTTCCACACACCCAACACTAACTCTAATCCAGGCATGGAAACACAAATTAATTTTCTCTACTAATACTCAAAGTTTACACAATTTTATTCCATAGAATAAGTTTTGATAATTTTATTCAATTGTAAGGTTATGTTAGATATAAAGCTGATCAGAAGCATATTAAAACAGTTATAAAGCTGATCAGATGCAGATCAGAAGCAGATCAGAATTAGCATTCTTCGTCTATGAATGTTATGCGATTAATATAAATCTAAAATGTTTATCTCTTATATATGTAATCATAATGAAAACTATACATTTTCCATATAAAGCTGATTAGAAGTAGATCAGAAGCAGATAAAATTGCTTTAAAAATATATATAGTATATATATTCAAAATCGTTATATCAACCAAAATATTGTTATCTTAAGAGATTGATTGAACCAATCAAAGATATAAATCTATTTACATTCTCGGAAAATGAAAAAGTTTTAAGTCCAGAAAAAAGCAAAACCATATTCAATAATAATATTTGATGATGTAATTTGTGGTAAACAAGATAATATACGAGATTATTTTTGTATGGGTAGACATAAACAAATAAATTGTTTTTACTTGTGTCAAACATATACGAAAATTCCAAAACATTTAAACAAGATGAAATGAATTTACGACACATCTATAATTAACACGTTATCGGTGATATGTCATTTAATAAATTTACCATGATTTGTAGTGAATGTTGGAAAGATAAATATGGTTTTCTAACTATAAGTAAGGACAATATAGTCAATAAAGGATGTTATAGAGAGGGTTTTGATAGTTTTATTCAATTGTAAGGTAATGCTAGATATAAAGCTGATCAAAAGCAGATCAGAAACAGTTATAAAGCTGATCAGAAGCAGATAAAGCTGATCAAAAGCATATAAAAAGCAGACAAAACTAATCAAAAGCATATAAAAAGCAGATAAAACTGATTAAAAGCAGATAAAAGCAGATCAAAAGCAGATAAAAACAGATAACGCTGATCAGAAGCAGATAAAAGCAGATCAAAAGCTGATCAAAAGCAGATCAAAAGCAGATAAAGCTGAGCAAAATCATATAAAAGGCAGATCAAAAGCAGATAAAAGGCAAATCAAAATCTGATAAAAACATAATCATAAATAAAAACTAATGAAAGAACTTATAAATACTAGAGCAGTATTAAAGGAAAAATTATAAAATATTAAATTAAATGAAATCGAAAAAGTTAATTTGTTAGAAGATACTTTTCAACCTATAACTAAACCTTTAAAAAATATAATTAATAAAATATATGATTATCAACCCTTAATGAAAAACAAAAAATTCAAATCAACTTTAAATTCATCATATCTTCACAACAATCAATAACGAAAACAACATATAATGATAGTATTAACGATAAAACCGATTTTATTGGTGTAAATAGCGATATGGACTATGATGAAAATATATCTAGTTTTTCAAATCCTAAAAATCATATGTTAACAACTACTTCAACATCCTTAAATGTGAATTCAGATCAAAATACAGTTCTTCCATTATCATTTTATATCGTCAACTATTTAAAATTACCCATTGAATATAATTATGAACGAAAACAACAATTCAATACATTTAATTGTGGTCACTTGTGTTTAAAGTTTTTGTATAATAAATATAATTTAAAATGAAATAATTGTTCAATTGTAGACACTTGTCGTTAAAATTTTTGTATAATAAATATAATTTAAAATTAAATAAAAAAAAGAAAAAATTGTTTAGTTTATATATAAGTATATATTTTTATTAATTCATATTATTTTTTTTACATTACATTCTTATAAACTACTTAATCTATATTTACATTTAAAAAAAAATTTCATCATCATCATCATTCATAATTTCATTATATAAATT
Source organism: Bellardia pandia (assembly GCA_916048285.2). Taxonomy (NCBI): domain Eukaryota; kingdom Metazoa; phylum Arthropoda; class Insecta; order Diptera; family Calliphoridae; genus Bellardia; species Bellardia pandia. The sequence continues at coordinate 171,443 of CAJZHU020000039.1, forward strand.
TGATGGAGAATTTATTTTATAATGTCCCCATGCATATGTGTTAATACCATTTTCTCTTATATATCTCTTATCATCTAAATAACTTAATGTTAGTTTACTTATATTTTGAGTATAAATTTGATGTACCTTAGATTTAAATATATACATTTGCTCATAATACAATTTTTTTTCTAATAAACATTTTCTAAAGTCACTTATACTTAATTTATTAGTTACACATTGTTTAACTCCTTTTATTCTTTTGATTTCTTTATCACTTTGATCAATTTTAACGGAATACATTTTAGCTCTTAAACCAATAAATTCCTTAATAATTTTACCATTACACTCATCCTTCATCATCCCTAAAACTTTTTTATTAAGAAGTGGTATATTGAATACATTATCTCTCGGATATGCAGATGTATCAAAATGTGTACTAATATCATTTTTAATATCATCATACAGATCATTTGTTTTAATATCATAAATAAAAGAATCAGTATCCATATAATTGAGTCTAATGTTTTCTCGATATTTAGGTTTTATGTAATCATAATGAAAACTATACATTTTCCATTTTGATATTTCTAAAACTGAAAATCCTATATAAATAGGTTTATTATATTCAGTTTTAACTCTAGTCATTTGAATAGCATGCATATTTTCATGAATTTTTAATGAACTATGAAAATTTGGTTTAGCAATCAGAGCTCGAGCTCCTAAACGTTTACCTCTATTCTCCCATTGACATACTATTTTAATGTCTTTCCTCTTGTCAACATTTTCCATAGTTTTCCCGTATACAGCATTATTCAACAATTTAAAAAAATTTTGTTCAAATGAATTTTTAGCTAGTGTTCTGTGATGGTTATTTAAATCAATATATTTTTGAAGCCAATTTGATTGATCGAATTGAAGAATTCTATGTATTTTCTTTAAAATTAATCCATGCTGAATACATTGCTGTAGATTGCGATAATGTATTATGTAATTAGATTTTTTATTGAAATCAGTTATAAGTTTTTTCTGTTTCATAGTTTCAATTTTCTTATTTTCTGCACAAAAAGGAAAATCATTGTGATAATCATGTAATGTATATGGATATTCTAAATCCACTTCCAATATATAACCTAATGGAGAATCTGCCTTTATATTATTAACATTGAATTGTTCACAATTTTCAACCCATTTAAAATTTTTATAGGGGAGGTATTGGGACATTGCATAACCATATAAGTTATTTACATCTAAATATATTAAATAATTTGATTCCTTGTTAGAATCATAATCACTAATATATTTATTATTAGCTACCGAATGTCTGTTAGAACATTGAACAATACCTCCCCTAATACCACGAACAACAAAATTATATATGTTAATGTCAGTCAACAACTCTAATTCTATTTCAGTTGTTTTCAACATTGCGTCCCAAGACAGACCGGGAGCTGTATAATACTGACAGGGATCTAAATTGTAAATATTTTTACAAACTTTTCTAAAATTTTCAAAGATATCACAAAGTAAAAGAACATCAACTTTTAGATATAAAAGTAAATAGTCCTTTAACGTTATACATTTAAAAGTGGTCCATACTTTTTGAGCATGTTCATAATCATCTACACTACATGATACATTAACAAGTTTATTAAAAAAGTTAACACGAGGTGGTAATTGTGTTTCTTCAAGACGACTCGCTGAATCTAAATAGTCATATGGAAAGACACCTTTACGTCTCATTAAATTAAATTCTTCGTCATTTGGATAAGATGATCGTACTACCGTTAAATCACTATCGGATAAATAACTTGCTAATTTTTCTAAACTCGATGACATAAATCGAAATGAATCGAGAAAACGTAATTCAATAGTATGTTTTTCATTTACTGAAATTTTCTTAGATATTGATACATATAATTCTTTATTTAAAGGAATTATGTTTATATCACCTTCAATAGAGGAAAGTTCTTTTACAAACAAATGACAATCATATGATGAAAAATTATGGAAAAATATAGGAATGAAGTTTGCAAGTTGATATTCTAAATTACAATTGTTGTGAGCAGGACCTCTATATTCACCTGTCAAATGACAATGATCAGCCACTCGATTATTAAAATCTAACAATTTCTTGCAAATATGACATGTTGGTTCTTCATTTTGTATCTTTTTTTGATTTGGTGTTAAGGAATTCATTGGTTTAACTATACTTAAATAATTATTATAAATATCTAAACTATCATCTACTAAACTTTTAAAGAAATGTTTTGCAGCATCATTACCGTTATATATTCTAAATTTATCTAAACTAGAGTTAAATGAACATTTAATATAATAACTATATGCAAATGGAATATGTTTCTGTACGGAGTGGACATTTGAAGAATTTTGTATACTCACTGGCTCCAGAATACATTCAAAATCAGCATATACTACAAATGGTACGTCCATTTGTTTTTTGTAATTTTTATAACTCAGCTTATTTTTTTCTATAGTAGGCATTCTGGTTACAATCTTATTACATTCGCTCTTATGATTTTCCAAAGATGATTCATTATGGAAGTGTATTAAACATGTGTTACACGCATATATCTTATGACTGTGTTTTGTTAATTGACTACTAATTAATCTGGATATATTTTTAATCCATATATAATGAAATCTTTCACCATCTTCCAACATCAACAAGTTAATGTGCTTAGATCTTTCTTGTTGAGAAAAGTAATATGGACCGACTATATTATTGCCATCATCTAATCCAAATACATTAACACTTATTTCACTATTATTAGCTTCAAATATTTTTATCTCATTAATTGGAAGCGGGAAGTTTAATTTTATAAAATTTATAACAATGTTATTATTCAACGTTATAATTTCATCTTTAATATTTCCAACATTATATGAAGTACATCTATTACTATTTAGATCAGCTGGATATAATGCTGATATTATAGCCCACTTGAAACAATACTCATCATCATTTTTTACGTTAACACATGCAAATTTTCTCTGTATTGCAGATGGTAAGGGAATGTATGCAGAACCTTTTATACAATTATATTGATTAATGTTCATCTCTAAACGTAATATCTCAATTAATGCCCAGCCACTATCACGCTCCTGAAATTCGCTCATCTTTTTAATTATAATATTACATTGCTCATTGTAGATATCAATAATTTCTTCTCGCGTTGAATGCATGTTTAGAATTCTCATTTTAGTCTGATGAGACTTTTCATCAATCTTACATGAATCTTCATCTTCCTTTATCAACACATATTCACAAAACAGCTCTATATTAAATTTTATGTTTTCATGTGTTTGTATGACGTCATTTAATAATTTAACTAATTTCTCTCTGATTTCCGTTAAAAAGTTTTCTGGTATTAAATTACTTTTATTTTTATTTTCAATCAAATATGTTATAATTCTGTTATTGAATGATGAATTTATACATTTTACATCATCGTCAACACTATTTATTTTTTCAGCACTGTTCAGTTTATGTTTATTGGTTCTTTTATGATAACACCAATTTTTTTTTTCAATATATTCTTTACAATCGTCGCAATAAACTTTGATTTCACCATTAACATCATTTTCTGTATTGGAGTGCGAGTGTCGATGCCATTCTAGACGATTCGAAAAATGTTTATTACATTTTGCACATTTAAACGATGAGGAAGGTCCATCATGGTTTAATCTTATGTGTCTTCTTAAACTTCTATTGTGAGTAAATACTTTTTCACAATATTCACAAATAAATCCGCTAGCCATTTTTTCAACCGAGTTTATGTTTACATAAAGATTTCTTTAACAAGAATGACTCTATTAAATCAAACATATACTATTTATACTAAAATATATATTTACTAAATGAGAATTTTTCCTCTTGCGAGTATTAATTGTAAAAAAATGTATATTTTTTAATTTACTCACATTGAGTTGTTTTATTTTCTTTTATAACACTTCCTAATACATTGATTGGTTTTATTTCTTTTATAACACTTCCTAATATATTGAGTGGTTTCATTTTCTTTTATAACACTTCCTAAGACATTGAGTGGTTTTATTTTATTTTATAACACTTTCTAATACATTGTGAGTTTTTGTTTAAACTGTACTTTAGAAAAATCATTTTTTGCGGTTTTTATTAATAACCCTCTCTACTTTGTACTGGATAAATTAAAGTCTCTCTAATAATTTCATATTTATAAAGATAAATTAAAACTGGTGACATCATCTGAACTAAAGGAGCTGTTGGATAAATATAGTAACCGTATAGATCATAATCATATAAATTTCTTTCTGAAAATAATCAATATTTCAATAACAATATTCATAAATATGACTATGGAATCGTTAATTATATGTGCTTGTAATCATATTATAACCAATATATATTATTAATAAAGCTTTATAATTTATACAAACGTATTTTTTAATTTTTTTCTCCAGAAAAAGAAATAAAAAACAATATAATTTTTTAATTTTAAAAGAAATAATTTTATGTGTTTGGGCTGATGAAACTACAACATGTGGACCGGACACTTGTCGATGTAACAACTATAAACATAGAAAGAGGGAAACAGAAGAGGAAGCTCAAAAAATTATGAATTTTTACTATTTAATAAAATGTAAAAATTGTATCTATATATATAAAATTCAATGTATGTATGTATGTATGTATGTAACGTATAGACTCCAAAACGGCTGATCCGATTTTGATGAAATTTTCACAGCATGTTACTGTGACTGTGGAAGGAATAATAGGGTACTTTTTTTTACCACGCCCACTTTTACGCCCACTTTTTTAAAATATTGTAATTGGAGACCAAACCTCTGGACCGATATTTTTGAAATTTTCACAGCATTTAACTGGGACTCTGGTATGATTAATAGGTTACTTTTTTTTGACCACGCCTATTTTTACGCCCACTTTTTAAAAATTATGTAATTGCTCCCATATAGTTTTTAACAGATTTACTTCAAATTGTATACACATTATATACTCCAGGCGAGGTAAAATTAAAAATTTCTTAAGCCACCCTCTTTCACGCCCCTTTTCACGCCAAATTTTTGAAAGTTTTATACTTTTTGTTCTCTATACAAATTTGTTCATTCCAACGTATTTTTTTTATTTGGTAGTATATTGCTCTTAATACTGTTAACGTCGCCATATAACTATGAACCACGCCTACTTCATCGCCCCCTTTTTTTAATTCAGATACTTACTTATACCACTAACAATGTTTGCTATACAAAATACTTTTTTGTAATATGTATTTACCTAAAGTTGTATATACTTTTTAACTACATACATTTTTTTATTACCAAATCCCCATTTTTCCCCCCATTTCACCTTAAATTATATTGTTTTTAATCTATATATATATAAATGAATGTGTGTCTGTATGTTTGTGCTTAATAGGAGGCCAAACCCTTGGACCAATCTGCCTGAAAATTTTACAGCATGTTACTGTGACTCTGGAAGGAATAATAGGCTATATGAAGTTTTAATTGTACAAACGGGGGTGGCACCGCCTATATAACCCAAAAATTTAAATCCCCATATTTTGGGCATTTTTTGACCTTCATTCGTCAATGATATGTGGTACATATAGTATTGGCATAATTTGGAATACGTACCAGGAGAAAAGTGGGTGAGACCACGCCCCTTTTTAGGAAAATTAAAAATCGTAAAATATTCTTAACTACTAGACCGATCGTCATTAAATTTTCACAATAGGATATTCTTACGAAGTAATAAATTCTTGGCTATGTAAGTGGACAAAAGGAGCATTGTAATAAATACATTAAAATTAAATAGATAAATGTTTGTAAATATATAAATACGTTTTATTTTATTTTATGACGAGGGGGGGTAGCGAAGCACACCGGGTTTACCTAGTATTTAATAAAATTTAAACACAAAAAAAATTATATAATCTATATATATAAAATTCAATGTATGTATGTATGTATGTATGTATGTATGTAACGTATAGACTCCAAAACGGCTGATCCGATTTTGATGAAATTTTCACAGCATGTTACTGTGACTGTGGAACGAATAATAGGGTACTTTTTTTTACCACGCCCACTTTTACGCCCACTTTTTTAAAATATTGTAATTGGAGACCAAACCTCTGGACCGATATTTTTGAAATTTTCACAGCATTTAACTGGGACTCTGGTATGATTAATAGGTTACTTTTTTTTGACCACGCCTATTTTTACGCCCACTTTTTAAAAATTATGTAATTGCTCCCATATAGTTTTTAACAGATTTACTTCAAATTGTATACACATTATATACTCCAGGCGAGGTAAAATTAAAAATTTCTTAAGCCACCCTCTTTCACGCCCCTTTTCACGCCAAATTTTTGAAAGTTTTATACTTTTTGTTCTCTATACAAATTTGTTCATTCCAACGTATTTTTTTTATTTGGTAGTATATTGCTCTTAATACTGTTAACGTCGCCATATAACTATGAACCACGCCTACTTCATCGCCCCCTTTTTTTAATTCAGATACTTACTTATACCACTAACAATGTTTGCTATACAAAATACTTTTTTGTAATATGTATTTACCTAAAGTTGTATATACTTTTTAACTACATACATTTTTTTATTACCAAATCCCCATTTTTCCCCCCATTTCACCTTAAATTATATTGTTTTTAATCTATATATATATAAATGAATGTGTGTCTGTATGTTTGTGCTTAATAGGAGGCCAAACCCTTGGACCAATCTGCCTGAAAATTTTACAGCATGTTACTGTGACTCTGGAAGGAATAATAGGCTATATGAAGTTTTAATTGTACAAACGGGGGTGGCACCGCCTATATAACCCAAAAATTTAAATCCCCATATTTTGGGCATTTTTTGACCTTCATTCGTCAATGATATGTGGTACATATAGTATTGGCATAATTTGGAATACGTACCAGGAGAAAAGTGGGTGAGACCACGCCCCTTTTTAGGAAAATTAAAAATCGTAAAATATTCTTAACTACTAGACCGATCGTCATTAAATTTTCACAATAGGATATTCTTACGAAGTAATAAATTCTTGGCTATGTAAGTGGACAAAAGGAGCATTGTAATAAATACATTAAAATTAAATAGATAAATGTTTGTAAATATATAAATACGTTTTATTTTATTTTATGACGAGGGGGGGTAGCGAAGCACACCGGGTTTAGCTAGTATTTAATAAAATTTAAACACAAAAAAAATTATATAATTTTTTTATAAAAATTTATTTGATAAATTAAATGGAAACATCAACGCAATACTACAGTTACCAACCAATACTAATCACATATCAAACAACATTTCACGCCTCCTCTACTCACCCCCCCCCCCTACTCACCCAAAACACTAACTCCAACAATCAAAATTGTATATTAAATAATATGTCGTATTCATTTGTATACTTAATGCTAACATTGCATTTTTGTTCAAGTGGAATAATTAGTAAATAAAATCGGAATATGTTTATACGTATGTGTGTGATCTTATTGTATGTTAGTGTGTAGTGTTTTGTTAGTAGCATTCCTTTGTTGGGTTAATAGCTGAGCATTTAATATGTATGTTTGTATGTTTAATGTTTATAAATATGTGTGGTTGTTAGTGTGCTTATATTAAGGTATTAAAAAATTTAAATATTGTTTACATTATCCAATAAACAAAACAAACACGCACTTCTTTTTTTATTAAGAATCAATTATCCAATAAACAAAACAAACACACACTTATACTAACCACAACTATATCTAGGGAAGGAAACCCCAACACAATACCACAGTCACCAACCAATACTACTCACATATCAAACAACATTTCACGCCTCCTCCCCTACTCACACATTACCTCTCTATCTCCACACAACATCTCCAACCCGCACATACCATTCATGTTAAATCGAAATACTCTACTTGGCATAACTTCCCCGCATGCACCGAATTTTGTATGGAAAAAGTGATCCCGAACCGGCATAAACATACTACTTAAATTAAAGTCCAAAATATACAACTAATTACATATATGTATACTTACAAGTTCTTAATTTAAGGCTGCTATTTATCCAATAAAGTGAGAAATATTAACGCATCTTTTGTGGTCTCCATTGAGAAGGCAGCATCCGTTTTATTTGTATTGATTGCTATATACAAATGTCCATAGTATTGTTCTTTTGCTTTTTTGTGTTTTTAAAAGATGAATTGCGAAAAAATTTTAAATAATTTTAACTTTGTATCTGTTGTTTTGTCCACAGCAATCAAATGGTTTGTTGACACAAAAATATAGCAATGAAATGTTTTTGTTTATACAGCTGTTTTAGGAACACATTTATGTATAGAGACATGCCAGATTTGCGTGTTTTTAAGTTGTAATTAAAGAACGACTTTTTCTATAAGAGACTTTAGTTCATAATTAGATAGTCCATGTTTTTAAAAAGATTTTTTAATTCAAATATATTATTACATTTTTTAATTACATAAAATGATTATTATTTAACTCTTTGACTACATGTTTAATATTTAAAAAAATATGAAATTAAATTATTTGAGTTTAAGGACACTGAAATTTATTACTAAATTGCATTGCCTCAAAGTGATATATTAGCAAATTATTAAATTATATGGATATACATATGTGAAAAAGAGGTATTTTCAAAGAATACCTATAAATTGAGCTTTATAAATTTTGTAAAACATATTTTTAACACATTTTTAAATGTTAAATGTGATTATTCCGCACAATAAATATCATTTCCTTAAGAATTTCTAAATTTTGCAACTTAAAATGAATTCCAAACTCTAATTGAAGAATTTTGAAAGCAACATTTTTTCAATTAAAAACGATTTTGTGTTTTTAAGAAATATAGCAAATATTTGAATAGACAAAATCTCAATGTATGTATATGTTCATTGCTCATCCTCTGCAGATTAGAAACACATCCACATATAAGCATTAAATAAAGATAGAAATAAAAGAAACAGTTTGCAAATAGTTATGGAAATTGGAATTGTATATTGCCTATCGGAAGACCAATAGAAACGTACCAATTATTACTATTATTATTATTTATATGAGAATTATTCCTCTTGCGAGTATTAATAAACAAAATTCAAAAAAATTTAATCGAAGTTGCCTTCAAGTTAAATATACAATTTTATTTGAAAATAAATTGTATACACTACATTTATTTTTGAATATTTCTGTTATATGTTTCACATAGCTTTCCGTTGGAAAGCATAAATGTAAAATCATACAAAAATATATTCAAAGAGACACTAGCAAAATGTAATGCATTTTCTGGCCTGCTAAAGCCGTCATCAGCATTCTTTGTGTCTAATAGTGCTTTATTTTCAAACTATGTATATTCAACTTTTTTTATAAATTATATGAGAATTATTCCTCTTGCGAGTATTAATAAACAAAATTCAAAAAAATTTAATCGAAGTTGCCTTCAAGTTAAATATACAATTTTATTTGAAAATAAATTGTATACACTACATTTATTTTTTATAAATAAATAATAAATAATTTTATAAATAATTTTATATTTTATATAAAATTGTATATTTAACTTGAAGGCAACTTCGATTAAATTTTTTTGAATTTTGTTTATTAATACTCGCAAGAGGAATAATTCTCATATAATTTATAAAAAAAGTTGAATATACATAGTTTGAAAATAAAGCACTATTAGACACAAAGAATGCTGATGACGGCTTTAGCAGGCCAGAAAATGCATTACATTTTGCTAGTGTCTCTTTGAATATATTTTTGTATGATTTTACATTTATGCTTTCCAACGGAAAGCTATGTGAAACATATAACAGAAATATTCAAAAATAAATGTAGTGTATACAATTTATTTTCAAATAAAATTGTATATTTAACTTGAAGGCAACTTCGATTAAATTTTTTTGAATTTTGTTTATTAATACTCGCAAGAGGAATAATTCTCATATAATTTATAAAAAAAGTTGAATATACATAGTTTGAAAATAAAGCACTATTAGACACAAAGAATGCTGATGACGGCTTTAGCAGGCCAGAAAATGCATTACATTTTGCTAGTGTCTCTTTGAATATATTTTTGTATGATTTTACATTTATGCTTTCCAACGGAAAGCTATGTGAAACATATAACAGAAATATTCAAAAATAAATGTAGTGTATACAATTTATTTTCAAATAAAATTGTATATTTAACTTGAAGGCAACTTCGATTAAATTTTTTTGAATTTTATTATTATTATTACAAAACTGTAAACATAAAGTGAGATATATTTTGTAAGATTTTCTATTTGTCCTAACTTAATTTTACTTCTTAATTTCATAGATATTTATACACTATAAAATGGACTTAAAAGGGTCGTTGAAGATGCAATTAAATAAAAAAGTTATTTCTGTTTGGCGATATAAAAATATGTGTTGGAAATTTATTACGAATACCAAATGATTTGTGTTTATTGCTACCATTTTACAAATTGTTAAAAATTTAATTTATATGTTTCCATATATGTTTATCATGTTTATTAAGTAAATTCTTTTAAATAACTTGTTATTTGTCACCTGGGCTACATTTTGCAAGGAATTAATAAGAACTGAATTCAAACGATATACTTAAATTCGATCTTAATACATCACCTCATTTCATGCAAACTTTGTAATCAAACTACAATCGCAAGATTTAAGATACCTCCATAAAAATGGGGCACGTTCTTCTTTTACCATACAGAAAAATTCTAGAGATAATAAATACCAAAAGACTCAGAATCATTTACTTAATCGATCAAACATTGTCCATACTTTACATTTTAACCAAACTAAAAGTAGGTATTTGAAAGATAATTCCATAAATTATTCTTTTAGCCAGCGGACAAATGCTATAGTTGCTTGGTTAATATGCACCAGTTTAAGCTGCTTATTCCATCCGTAAAGCAATGGCTTATACTTATTACTTTATATAATTTGCTTAATTTGACAACTCACTATTAAGACCGGCAGAAAATATCAATTGACGTCCATTGGCAAACAAGTACAAATAATTAGATATTTACCAGTTGTACACGTTCTTCATGTATTTCAAATTCTGTATAATTAACTATTATGAGATATTTAAAGAATCTGTGTAGATACATTTCCGAGCACTAGTGGTAAACGTTCTTCAGGTGTCTTAATTTGAGCAATAGAGTGAGTTATTAAAAATTATACTAACACTTAAACTTGTAAACTTTAAGATACTGCTGTAAAAAGTATCGCCAGCTAAAACTTCTTTTTGTCGTTTATCAGGCCACTGGAAAACTAAGTAAGTATAATTTCTCTCGTTACCAAATGTATTGTGTTATGAATTATTATCCTTGTATCCAATTTTAGATTTTATGTCCTAGGTGTTGATGCATATTTCTGAAGTCCTAACAATAGAATTTTTAAACAACTGAGCGTCTTGAATGGTGTTAATGACATTTATTATAAATTAAAGTCCAAAATATACAACTAATTACATATATGTATACTTACAAGTTCTTAATTTAAGGCTGCTATTTATCCAATAAAGTGAGAAATATTAACGCATCTTTTGTGGTCTCCATTGAGAAGGCAGCATCCGTTTTATTTGTATTGATTGCTATATACAAATGTCCATAGTATTGTTCTTTTGCTTTTTTGTGTTTTTAAAAGATGAATTGCGAAAAAATTTTAAATTATATGAGAATTATTCCTCTTGCGAGTATTAATAAACAAAATTCAAAAAAATTTAATCGAAGTTGCCTTCAAGTTAAATATACAATTTTATTTGAAAATAAATTGTATACACTACATTTATTTTTGAATATTTCTGTTATATGTTTCACATAGCCTTCCGTTGGAAAAAAAAAATTTTAAATAATTTTAACTTTGTATCTGTTGTTTTGTCCACAGCAATCAAATGGTTTGTTGACACAAAAATATAGTAATGAAATGTTTTTGTTTATACAGCTGTTTTACGAACACATTTATGTATAGAGACATGCCAGATTTGCCTGTTTTTAAGTTGTAATTAAAGAACGACTTTTTCTATAAGAGACTTTAGTTCATAATTAGATAGTCCATGTTTTTAAAAAGATTTTTTAATTCAAATATATTATTACATTTTTTAATTACATAAAATGATTATTAAATGAGAATTTTTCCTCTTGCGAGTACTATTTTGTAAAAACTTTTTATAAAAATTTTCTTATTCGAAGATTTACTTCTAGTTAAATATAAAAGAATTTGAAATTTATTTTTGTATACCTCTGTTATATTCCACATTAGCCTTCCGTTGGAAAGCATAAATGTAAAATCATAGAGAGATATACAAAGAGACACTAGCAAAATGTAATGCATTTTCTGGCCTGCTAAAGCCTTCGTCAGCATTCTTTGTGTCTATTGGTGTTAATTTTCAAACCTCTTATATTCAACTTTTTAATTTAACTAAATGAGAATTTTTCCTCTTGCGAGTACTATTTTGTAAAAACTTTTTATAAAAATTTTCTTATTCGAAGATTTACTTCTAGTTAAATATAAAAGAATTTGAAATTTATTTTTGTATACCTCTGTTATATTCCACATTAGCCTTCCGTTGGAAAGCATAAATGTAAAATCATAGAGAGATTTTCAAAGAGACACTAGCAAAATGTAATGCATTTTCTGGCCTGCTAAAGCCTTCGTCAGCATTCTTTGTGTCTATTGGTGTTAATTTTCAAACCTCTTATATTCAACTTTTTAAATTAACTAAATGAGAATTTTTCCTCTTGCTAGTACTATTTTGTAAAAACTTTTTATAAAAATTTTCTTATTCGAAGATTTACTTCTAGTTAAATATAAAAGAATTTGAAATTTATTTTTGTATACCTCTGTTATATTCCACATTAGCCTTCCGTTGGAAAGCATAAATGTAAAATCATAGAGAGATATACAAAGAGACACTAGCAAAATGTAATGCATTTTCTGGCCTGCTAAAGCCTTCGTCAGCATTCTTTGTGTCTATTGGTGTTAATTTTCAAACCTCTTATATTCAACTTTTTAAATTAACTAAATGAGAATTTTTCCTCTTGCGAGTACTATTTTGTAAAAACTTTTTATAAAAATTTTCTTATTCGAAGATTTACTTCTAGTTAAATATAAAAGAATTTGAAATTTATTTTTGTATACCTCTGTTATATTCCACATTAGCCTTCCGTTGGAAAGCATAAATGTAAAATCATAGAGAGATATACAAAGAGACACTAGCAAAATGTAATGCATTTTCTGGCCTGCCAAAGCCTTCGTCAGCATTCTTTGTGTCTATTGGTGTTAATTTTCAAACCTCTTATATTCAACTTTTTAATTTAACTAAATGAGAATTTTTCCTCTTGCGAGTACTATTTTGTAAAAACTTTTTATAAAAATTTTCTTATTCGAAGATTTACTTCTAGTTAAATATAAAAGAATTTGAAATTTATTTTTGTATACCTCTGTTATATTCCACATTAGCCTTCCGTTGGAAAGCATAAATGTAAAATCATAGAGAGATATACAAAGAGACACTAGCAAAATGTAATGCATTTTCTGGCCTGCTAAAGCCTTCGTCAGCATTCTTTGTGTCTATTGGTGTTAATTTTCAAACCTCTTATATTCAACTTTTTAAATTAACTAAATGAGAATTTTTCCTCTTGCGAGTACTATTTTGTAAAAACTTTTTATAAAAATTTTCTTATTCGAAGATTTACTTCTCGTTAAATATAAAAGAATTTGAAATTTATTTTTGTATACCTCTGTTATATTCCACATTAGCCTTCCGTTGGAAAGCATAAATGTAAAATCATAGAGAGATATACAAAGAGACACTAGCAAAATGTAATGCATTTTCTGGCCTGCTAAAGCCTTCGTCAGCATTCTTTGTGTCTATTGGTGTTAATTTTCAAACCTCTTATATTCAACTTTTTAAATTAACTAAATGAGAATTTTTCCTCTTGCGAGTACTATTTTGTAAAAACTTTTTATAAAAATTTTCTTATTCGAAGATTTACTTCTAGTTAAATATAAAAGAATTTGAAATTTATTTTTGTATACCTCTGTGAACAAAGTTGACAAGATTAGGGTTGGGATCAACTTGTTTTACGTACAAAAGCTTCTTTTATTATTATGGGAATTGATAACCAATAAGACAAATAGGGCTTCATCCAAATTAACCAAAGTGTGTGTAGACAATGTCGAGAAAAAAAGTGTGTATGTGCTGTTTGTTTAGTTTATAAGAAATTCAATTTATTGGTTTGTTCACTTTAGGTTTAGATTTTCACAATGATTAGAATTTTAGTTTTTAAGTAATTGCAGATATTTGAATTCTATTTTTAGGTAATTTTAGATATTAGATAATTTTAGCAAGTTTTAGATAAATTTTACAACCTTCGTTTTAACTTTACTTTAGATTTTAAGTTTTAATTAATTTTGAATATTACACTTTTTTGTATGGTTGTTTTGTTTGCTAAAATTATAATATGTTAACTTTAAGTATGTAATTTTAAGATTCTAGCATGTAAGTATTTTAACTTTGTATTATTTATTTTTTGAACAATTCACTTTTATTATTAGAGATAAGTTAGAAAATTCACTTAACTTTTAAGTATGTAATTTTAAGATTATAGAATATAAGTATTTTAACTTTTTATTATTTATATTTTTTAGGCAATTCACTTTTTGGTATAGGAAATTAGTTTAAATTTTATATAGAGTTAGACTTTAAGAAATAATAATTATAATTAAATTTACACTTTTACTAAATTTTAAGTTAAGCACTAATGATTTTGCAAGGTTTAAAGATGCATCGGTTGTAGCTGTTGATTGAGCGTGTGTATATTATTTTGTCTTTTTTTGAGATTGCTTTTGTTGATTGTGAGCTTAATATTTATGATGCGGTATGTTGACCGTTTGCTTTGATGTGTGAAAAAAGAGTGTCTTGTTTTTTGTGACGATGTAATCGTCTGTGCTTTTTGACTGATTTTCTTCTTTAGTCAGCGTTGTATTTTCTATTCGGTGTCAGGGTTCGGAATGTCTTTGTGCTAATTTAGACATGCCGCCCCTCCTTGCATGAATGCAAGAGAAAAGTTAGTCAGACGAGCACAATACTGTAGCGATCGAGAGGATGGCTTCAGACAATTCTCTTTGGTGGTCTGTGGGTCGCTGACGCCGTCTTAGCTGGTTGATTCGGTGGTCTGTAGGTCGCTGACGCCGTCTTAAATGGTCGATTCCGGAAGTACCAGGCTGGCTTGCTCGGGTGGCATGGTTTCGCTGTCTCGAGCGGCTGCGAGATGTGCTATGCGTAGGGCGCTGAATGGATCGGCCTCGAGATGGGTTGTGTGTTGGTCGGGCAACATTCCGTCGGCTGGGACTAGCGGTCGTTTGACGCATTAGGCTGGTACTGGTGGTGTTGCGTCGTTGGGTACCAAGACGTTCGAAAACTCTGCTTCTTTCTCTGCGTGGGTATCGTTGGTGCAACAGAGTATGGTGTAGAAGTCCACAATACATACATCCATCTGGGCTGTCACAACTGTATACAGTGTGGGAGCGAGCTAGGCAGTTGACACAATAGTGATGTCTGCGGACTACTCTGTTGCGTTCTTGAGAGTCCATATCAATGAACCGCCGGCAGAACCTCAACGCATGGTATCGGTGGCACAGTTGACACTGGTGTACAGCGGGATCCCTTGGGGTTTGAGATCGTAAACTAAACAGGAATAAAAATTTTGTAAGTAAATTTCTTTGGTAAGGTAAATTTAAATGATAAATATGATGTTTTGGCATAATATGTGGGATGTTGGAAATGGTGGATAAGGGTATGGAGTGATATCCCACATTTATGGCAATATTCCGGGCTATCAAGGAGACAAATGTATATGTAATTATAAGATAGTGTAGAGAGCCTTACGTTAATCGGGACAATTTTGATTTTCGTTATAGGGTAAATAACATAATTTGGTGATTGGGCGATTTAGCGTACCAGCGGCGGTGCGCACGTCGACTACTCGAACCTTTTGATCTTTTCCCTGGTATACCTTTTCGACTCTACCCAGTCGCCACTCATTCGGGGGTAATAGATCGTCGATCACTATTACAAAGTCGCCTATTTGTAAGTTAGGGACAGATAATCTCCATTTATAGCGTTTATGCAGTGATTGTAAATAATCTGCTTTCCATTGTATGGCAAATTGGTGATGGAAAGCTTTAAGTTTCTCCCATCGATTGAGCAAAGGGAGATTTTCCACAGCTGGCACAGGAAGTGCCATGATGGGACCGCCTCTTAAGAAGTGTCCTGGAGTCAACGCGGTTAAGTCTGAGGGATTTTCAGATAGAGGGGAGATTGGACGGGAATTTAATACACCCTCGATTCGAGCTAATAGAGTAGTAAACTCTTCGAAATTGAACCGATAAGCTCCTGCAACTCGTTTCAAATGAAACTTGAAACTTTTTACCGCAGCTTCCCACAAACCGCACATATGAGGTGCGTGTGGGGGAATAAAGGACCAATGGAAATTATTGGTGACATATTTTTGCGCAATATCCTGAGATACGGTTGACAGAAAGAGTGAAAATTCTTTTCGAAAGGCGCGGTTTGCTCCCACAAAATTGCGGCCATTATCTGAGAAGACTTTATGGGGAAGTCCTCTTCGGCCAACAAACCTAGCGAAGGTTGCTTGAAAAGCGATAGTGGAAAGGCTGGAACAAGGTTCCAGATGAATTGCTCTGGTGGCAAAACAAACAAATACGCACACATATGCCTTCACGGTAGACGAGTTTCTGTGCGTGGAAATTTTTAGCTCAAACGGTCCAGCGAAGTCTATTCCCGTTGTGTGGAATGGTAATGACAAACTGCATCGCTCGGCTGGGAGTGCGGCCATGATTTGAGAGCAAGATTTTCGTTTATAAATCAGACAAGTTTTACAATATCGGATTATTTTTCGAACACGCATTTTGAGACGAGGGATATAAAATTCTGTTTGTGCCATACGACACATTAATTGACATTCGCCATGCATGAGAAAATTGTGTAAGTGGGATAAAAATAAAATGCAAAATCTAGACTGGGATGGTAGAATTATAGGAAATCGTTCTTTATAAGGTAAGGTGGAATTTGCCAATCTGCCATTGACACGTAAAATCTTATTTTCATCAATAATGGGGTTTAGTGTGAATAATGGGCTATTTCCTAATATTGGTTCGGATTTCGACAGTAAATTATATTCACTTTCATAATATTGCCTTTGCGCAAGTAATATTAGTCGTGTTTTGACGGAGCTAATTTCTGGGTGACTAAGAGTTGTATTCTCATAATTTAAAGAAAACGTAGGGTTGGCAAAGGATGGACTGAAGTTTCGGATAAATCGGAAAACATAAGCTAGCACATGTAGCGCACGAGTGTATGAAGAAAAATTATCCAGAATGTCAATATAGTTCTGCTTAGAGGGTAAACTGGTTACATTAACATTTGCGTTATGAGACAGTATTGATGTAGATTGTGTTTCATTCGTAACGTTCGAGGATAACGGCAACGTGGAGTTGGTATATGTGATTTCACTGGATTTTGGCCAGTCCGATGGAGATTTAGTGAGCCATCATGGTCCGTTCCACCAAAGGCTGTTGATAGCTAAATCTTGAGGTTTACATCCTCTAGATCCTATGTCGGCGGGATTAGAATGTGTTGGTACATGACGCCACTTAGCATTGGGTAATAATTTGTGTATTTGTGCAACACGATTAGATACATAAACTTCCTTCCATGTGGCTGGGGGTTTAGCTAACCATCCAAGCACAATGGAGGAATCACACCAAAGAAAAATCTCATAATTTGATAAATTTAGAGAAGAAACAATATGAGAAGCTAATTTTGACATCAATAGAGCTCCCGATAACTCAAGCCGTGGCAAAGTTATGGCAGCTAGGGGGGCCACTTTGGTTTTAGAAACTAGTAAATTGGAAAACACAGAGGTAGATGTGTCAATGCGAATATAAAGGGCTGCACAATATGCAAGTTTTGAGGCATCACAAAAGCCGTGGATTTGAACTTGATCCACTGGAGTGAATTGCAGCCAACGTGGGATTTGAATCTTTTCAACTAATTGCATATCCTTTATAAGTTCGTTCCAGATTCGTAGAGAATCTTCACTTATAGGTTCATCCCAGTCGAGTTTTTCTAACCAAAGTTGCTGAATAAGAATTTTCCCTCGTATAATGACTGGAGAAATCCAGCCTGCTGGATCGAACAGTTTTGCTACAGAAGACAAAACCTGACGTTTTGTAGCTTTCGTAACCTCTGGGAAAGGTTCAAACGTATAAGTAAAATTATCTGTTAATGCATTCCAACGAATACCGAGAGTTTTCGTGGCACTAGCATCATGAAATTTGAGGAAATCACAATCGTACAGATCTTCGTTTGGGATTGGTTCTAACAATCGGGAGTCGTTAGACGTTATCTTCTTTAGTGGAAATCCTGCTGACGCAAGGGATTGGATCAGCTGTGATTGAGACTCGAGAGCATCGGTTATAGAGTGACCTCCTGCTAGAATGTCATCTACGTAAGTCTCGTTTTTGAGAATGTGAGCTGCTTTTGGGAAAAGCTCCTGAATATCGGAGGAGAGCTGTAACAAAGTTCGGATTGCTAAAAAGGGAGCGCAATTAATTCCGAAGGTTACTGTTTTCATTTGATAGTCTTTGACAGCCTCCCGGGGGGAATTTTGAAATAAAATTCTTTGAAATGGTCTGTCCAGTGGATCGACAAGGATTTGTCTGTACATTTTTTGAATATCTCCACTGAAGACATATCTGTAGAATCGCCAATTTAGTATAACATTCACCAAATCCGCTTGTAATGTTGGGCCGGTGTAGAGAATGTCATTGAGCGAGAAGCCAGATCTGGTTTTGCGGGATGCGTTGAAAACAATGCGAACTTTAGTCGTTTTGCTATCTGGGCGGACGACAGCATGGTGTGGGAGATAAAAAGACTTGCATTTATCATTGGAGAAATACTCTATCGCGGTAGTTTCTTCCATATGATTTAAAGTGAGATATTCTTTGAGAACTTCATTGTATTGATTTTTGAGAACGGGATTTTTATTTAGGGTCTGCTCCATGCGAGCATATTGGCTGAGAGCTATAAATCTCGATGAGCCTAAATATTTTGTGTCAGGGAATTCATTTCTGAATGGTAATCGTACCATATAGCGGCCATCTGGTAGACGTTTTGTAGTTTCAATGTAAAACTCCTCACAATATTGATCTTCGGAAGAGATCGTTTGGGCATTAGGTATTTCTTCTTGTTCCCAGAATTTGCGTAATAAATCGTCGATATTTGAAGATTCGGGTGGCATTATGCTAGAGGAAAATGAGAATATTGGTTGTGTTGGAATTGGTCCGCTTAGAACCCAACCAAATATTGTCTTGTATGCTGAGGCAGTGCCACATATATCTTTTCTAATGCCTTCGAGATTTATATGGCGTTCACTATCATTGCCCAAAATAAGATCTATCGAGGATGAAATGTTGAAGTAGGGATCAGCTAGCTCAATATCAGATAGCCCTGATGTTTTTGTTATTTTGAATGAAGTGGACGGGATTTTGTTGGTTACCTTTGGTAGAACTATTGCCGATATTTGCAGCCTGAAGTCCTTTTCCTTTGACACTAGAGTTATGTCGCATTCCTTTTCAGCTGTTTGGCTTGTTCCACCAATACCAATTATTTGAAAACTGGATTTTCTAAATGGCAGGTTTAACCGCGAGCGTATCCCTTCCGAAAGGAAAGTTCTTTCTGATCCTGGATCAATTAGAGCTCGTATAGTGAATAGCTCTCCTCTGCTTTCAATTTTCACGAGGGCCGTTCGCAAAAGAATATTGGTATTATTGGCTGCATAGTTAGAATTAACTTGCTGATATGCTGCCGCTCTTGAAGTTGAAGGCTGCGTTGATAGTGGGACCTGATTTTGTGATACTTGATCATTTGGGACTTGATTTTGTGATACTTGAGCTTGAGAAGCTGAATTATGCGTGGGAGGATTATTATTATCTTGAGAAGGATTAAAGTTTCTCCTGAAATTATTGTTTGAGCGCATGTGGAGCAAAGTATGATGTGTTTTTCCACAATTTAAACACGTGTGTTTGCTTTTACAATTACTTTTAGTATGGGACACTGATAAGCAATTGTTACAAATTTTATTTTTATAAACGAAATCGACTCTTTCCTGTATTGTAAAATTACGGAATTGAGGACATAATCTTAAACCATGATGTTCATTACACAATTTACAATTGGTATTAATTTTCTCTTGGGAAGTATAAGTTTGAATTCGGGTTTGAGATTTTGAAAGACTGGGAAATGGATTTTTTGTTAGCTTCATTGTGGTAATTCTTTCTACTACTTCACATCGTTTGATCAGAAAGTCACTGAGTTGTGACCATTTTGGCAACTCTCGGCTGGCATTTAGGGATTGTTCCCATTGGGCTAGAGTTTCTTGGGGCAATTTAGAGTAAATTAAATTTACCAATATGGGATCCCATCCTTTTGCTGATACTCCGAGAGATTCTAACATAGCTAGGCAATCTGTTACAGAACTATGTATTCTCTGAAGGGACTCACTGTCTTCGAAATCAGCTTTGGGAATATTAAAGAGATTCTGGATTTGATTATCCACTAAAACCCTAGTGTTTTCGTATCTAGACTTAAGCGCTTGCCAGGCGAGATTAAAATTGTCTTCTGTGAGAGGAAATCGATTTACAATTTGTCCTGCTGTTCCAGTTGTTTTGTTTCGTAAATGGTACAGTTTTTCTGCGCATGTCAATCTTGGGTGATTAATATAAACTGCTGTGAACATGTCACGAAAGGCAGGCCATTCCTCATAACTTCCTGAGAAAGTTTGAGTGTCGCAAGGGGGTAATTTGAGATAGGTGGGATTTGTCACTTCTGGGATATTAACAACTCTGGACGAGTTGCGAGCGTCTAAACTTTGTCTGCTGGGTGCAATTACTTCGAGAATTCGTGCTGTGGTCGTGTAATATTGCTCGACACACGCGTCGTATTGTATACGTATTTTGCTTTTTATCTCTTCAGTTAGATCAGAGAGCATTATATCCTCATAGGATTTTTCCACTTTAAGCCAGCGACAGTCTAAATCTTTCATTTTAACATCTAACAGAGCCTCGGATTGCCCTGAGATATTTAATATGTCGCCTCTTTTGCAGAAGGCGAGCAAATTCTCCGTGTCGAAAGCGAATTTGTTTAGAGTTGACATTTTGAGATATTTTCCTTAGGTTTTTTAATTAAATTATTGGGAAATAACTATAATTTCTTAAAATAATAGTGTTTCTCGGAATGAGATTAAATGAGTTTGGGATTTTAATTTGCACAAGCTTTCCTTTGGGATGAGATTAAATGAGCTTGGGATTTTAATTCGCACAAGCTTTGTTTGAGTTAGAGTAAATAAGCTTGGAATTTTAATTCGCACAAGCTTTTGAGTGAGAGTAAATACGCTTGGAATTTTAATTCGCACAAGCTTTTGACCGGGTGAGATTAAATAAGCTTGGAATTTTAATTCGCACAAGCTTTGTTTGAGTTAGAGTAAATAAGCTTGGAATTTTAATTCGCACAAGCTTTCGAGTGAGAGTAAATAAGCTTGGAATTTTAATTCGCACAAGCTTTTTGTTTGGGTGAGATTATATATGCTTGGAATTTTTAATTCGCACAAGCTTCTTAGTGAGATGGGATTAAATAAGCTTGGAATTTTAATTCGCACAAGCTTTTGTTAAAATAGTATAAGCGGGAATAGGCTTGGATTCTTATTCGCAAAGCCTTTTATTTAAAATTAGTATAAAGCGGGAATAGGCTTGGATTTATTCGCATAGCCTTTTATTTAAAATAGTATAAAGCGGGAATGGGCTTGGATTTTATTCGCAAAGCCTTTTATTTAAGAGAGAGATTATGTAATTTTTATATTTATTAGTGGAATGTAATTTTTATTAGTGGACTGTAATATTTATTAGTAGACTGTATTTTTTAATTGTTAGCAAAAAAAAAATTTTTTCCGAATTTATTTTTCGTATGTCTTATTGTTTGCACCCACTGTTCTATGGGTATCAACGATATAAGACAATACGTAACTGTGCTCTTTAACAACCAATTTTCTTTTTAATAGCTAATTAATAAGATAATTGTTAAATAAATTTCTTGTTAAAACAAATTTAATTTACTTAAAATTTTCTTATAAGTGTCCCACTGTGTTTGTTTTCTAATTAGAGTTCAATGTGATTCTTCTTTGCGTTCATTTTTCGTTTAAGAGATATTAGTGTTAATTATGTATTTGTGTTGAACTTAAATGAAGTGTATGTTGAGTTAAGAGAGATCTTTTTGTATAATTGGTATTTATTATTAAGAGCATGTATATAATTTGAATGTTGTGTTTGCTTGTGTTTTATTTTCTAACAGCCTGTTTATAGAACGCGACTCGCCCAACTCACGACTCGACGACCGGTGGACGAGTGAGAAATAAATAGCGTTTATAGAACGCGAGTCGATTTTGTCGTGCCACTTACGTTAATTCGCGCACATGTCAAAATCGTTTGAAACGCTACTATTGCCAATGTGTTAAAAAATAGTTTTTGTTTATATTTCTTCATACAAAATTTAATATTAAATATTAAGATGGCAACCCTATTTTCATGAAAAATATCAAATAAACATAAACAAACAAAAAAGTAAAACAAAATTAAAAGAATTTTTAAAATTTTTTGATAAAAAAGTAATTTAAAACGTTTTCTATTAGAAAACAAGGAGTCTTCCGTAACTTTTTAAACAAGTAAGTGTAAATTGATTGAAGTATGAATATATTCATGAATGTATGTATGAATGTATTAAAATGTTGTCTTTATAATTTCAGATATATTTTTTTAAGTAAACAAGACCTTATGTTTGCGTCTGTGGAGTTGGTATTTTTCAGTGACTCTAGTGAGAGTGATAACGAAGACACCCGCTTTTGTCGTAGGAATTTAAGAGATGCATCAAATGTTCTGGACTTGCCTGAAGAACGGTGAGTATTTATGAGTAAAGTGGTTTTCAGATATAATAGATCAACATTTTTTGTGTAGGTTTGTAGCAAACTTTTGTGTGAGTAAGGAGTTGTTTAAAGTGTTGCTTAATGAGATAACGCCAAAGTTAAAAACCGGGTACAGAAATACATATATTTTGCCAACCACAAGACTTGCAACATTCCTTTCATTTGTTGCAACTGGTGGCTACCAAGTGTCTATTGGCAATGAGTTATCTTCATCTATGTGTAAAGGGCAAGTTTCAAACATAATAACTGAAAGCCTAGATATTTTTGAAGAAATACTTTGCAGAAAATGGATAAATTTAGCTAAAACCGTGGAAGAAGAAAATGAGGCTAAAGAAATCTTTTTTGTTAAAGGTGGTATACCCGGTGTTGTAGGTTGCATTGATGGTACCCATATACGTATCAAATCCCCGGGGAACGATTCAAAGCACATATACCACAATTATAAGGGCTTTTACAGTTTAAACGTAATGGTGATAGGTAATCTTTTTATTATTATAAGATTTGTAACAACATTAAAAAAAACTATTTTTAGATATGTGATCACAATATGGTCATAAATTTTGTAGACGCGAGACATCCAGGGATAATCCGAGTACACACAAATTTCAAATCAGTTATAAGAATAAGGAGCATAAATTTGGATACCGAAGTCCATTTATTATTAATAGTTAATACAAGTGTACGTATGCGATTTACAATAAATTCTTGAGAATAAAAATTGCTGGAGACGCCTTTGGCAGGGTAGAAAATGCATTCCAATTTGTCAATTGTCTGAAAATGTTAAATATATTCCATAATTACTACATATAAAATTGAACTTAAGTCAGAATAAATTTTAATTAATTAAGTACGAAAAATAATTATTACAAAAAAAAATAGATAAAAATAAAACATAAACAAAATATTTAAATTAAAAATTTTCTCCACAAAAAAGTAATATGAGGTAAGTTCTAACTACATATAAAAAACAATATTAATAATAAAAATAGTAATATGTATATACATAAGAACACTTTCGGTAAAGAATTAAATAATGCTATGAAAAACCTATAGCACCTACTTTTCGCAAATGTTCCATAAAATATCAATGAGCGACGATGCCATCGTTTTCATGGTTTCGCTTATTGCTTTAAGCGCCTCTGCTTGGCTTTTCATAGCATCTTTGCATTCTTGTACAGCTGCCGTACATTCTTTCACCGCTTCTGCAACTTCTTTCGAACTCTCAGCTTGTGCTTTAATGGCATCACACGTTTGAGACTGAATGTCTTGCTGTTGACGCAAAATTTTTAGTTTCTCTTGTCCTTCGAAACTATTATCACCACGCTTTCGTTTTCGTGATGAAACTATTGGTTTTGGGGTAGAGGTCGCCATTCGGTATGGTTGAAATTCAGCATTCTTTGATGTTGTTGGCAGAAATAAATCATCTGACTTTTCGCTGTTTTGTGGCATTGCTGTTGTTGCTACAGTAGATGTGGGTGTCACTACTGCCACTTTTTGGCCTTTTCTTGGCGGAGTAATGCCTACAATTTTATGTTGGATAGACACATTTTTTTGGGGAATACCAAAAAATTTTCCACCTGGTGCCGCTGCAGCAGAAATATGGCATATCCTGTCTATGTCCATTTCCAGCTCCGTCAAATTGCTGACACGACAAGGCCCACCACCCGTTTCATTAACAGCTTTGTTGTTATCAGCAATTTTTTTTTAAGGCGACCCTTAAGATCTACCCACACCTGACAAATACAATTAAAAGTTACATACTAACATGTACACACATATGCGGATAGTTCAATAAAATAAATACCTTTTTCCACTCACTACTACTTCTTAATGGAGCGCCGTAAGAATTTATTTTATTTGCCACAGTCTCCCAAGTACATTCCATAGCATATTTGCTGCTACCAAACTGAGGAGCTCCTGTGGCCAAGTGTGGAAACTCCTCCATGCAATCCACCAATTGCCTAAACTGCATTGCTGTAGTTATTTTAATGCTGAAAATTTAACAAGTCGAAATAAACTAAAAAAAAACATTTATGATATCAATGTGTACTTACTTTTTTTTTGTTGAAATATCCATTTTGTGTTGCCTTTTTCAAAGAAATTGTAATAAAATTTTACGCGCGAACACAATTCTATATTCGTCCAATTTTGACACTTCGGCGACTCTAACCGTCTTGTATATACCAAATAAATTGACAGCAGTTACGTTTTTTTAACAAACTTGTCAACAGTCGTGTTCTGTGACCCAAAATAACAAAACCGCTAACATTTCAGCGGTTTTTATCAGCGAGTCGCGTTCTATAAACAGGCTGTAAGAGACACAAGTTTCTATTCTTTTCGTATGCCGGTGTTTGTTTGCATGAAAAAAAAACTTTATATGTGAGATATGTGTTGGGTACAGCGTTGCCATATATTTTTTTAAGAAAACTTTTTATTTCTAAAAAAAAAACTTTTTTTTAGAAAAAAAAACTTTTTTAAGTAGTACAATTTCAAAACCCAATTTTATTGAAAACAAAACAACTTTTAATTTTACATATTTACTTGAGTACTCCTAACTGTCCAACTCCATATACATACATATACATATGTATGTACTCGTATGTACAAAATAAAGAGTTTATTTGTGTTGTAAACTGTTAACATTTTATAAATATTTATATGACATTTACTGTACTTAAGACGTAGACTAAATTAAACATTTGGGGGATTCACAAGGTGTCATAAAGTCATATGTCTTAAAATAATAACATGAAAAAATATGACTGCTGTGAACAACCCCTCATAATTCAGTGTGCTATTTTGAATTTAAATCAGCTGATTTAAAACAAATATAAAAATTAATATTGTTTTCCACAATGCCAAAAATAAGTGAAAAAACTAAAATAATTTGTGCGAAAAATACATTTTAGATGTTGTGATGGCAAACTCAAGTAAATAAACAAAAAATTTTTAATTACGACAGCACAATAAACATAGCAAGCAAAGTTCTATTAATTTAAGACACTTTTTGTTTACAAAGCAACAACAATATTTTTAAACCATTGTAAAATGTTAGAACATTATGACAATATAACATGATAGCACACCTTGTGAATACCCCAATTGTTGCAGTAAAAATGAATTAAAAAATCCAATAAATTACTAACGCAGTGCAGCATAGTAGAAAAACATTGTTTTGTTAATTGTGAAAATAACTTGTTTTATAAACTAAATTAAACTTATAAATAAATTACAATTATTGTTTTTTTTTTAGTTGAACTGTTAATTTTTCAATTTTTGATAATTTTTAGTTAGGCTTAAATAACAATTTAATGAAAATTAAATTTAATGAACTCAAGCCTAACTAAAAATTATCAAAAATTATAAATTTTCAAAAAACTTTGTTTTTTAGAATAAAACTTAAAAACTTTTTTGCATCTCAAAAAACTTGCAAAAAAAGGTAAAACTTGACAAATGGCAACGCTGGTTGGGTACACCAGTTAAGAGAGTTATTATTGTGCGGGTTTAAATAATATTTTTAGGGTGGGTTTGTGTTCAATTCTAAAGAGCTTTGTATATTTTGAATTTGTTTTTAAATTAGCGTATGTTCGTGTGTTAGTGAACAATGTTAATATTAAATAGCTGAAATATACTTGTTGGATATTGATATTAAAGAGATGAGAGATGTGTGCTTGTATAAATAAATGTTGTTATGTGTAAGAAAATAAAATTAATTGTGAAGAGAATGGTTTTGATCTTTGAGCACTTGTAAATAAATGTATGTATATGTGCATGTGGAAATGTTCGTTGTGCGATATGTGTAAGAGAATATTATTAATGTAAAGATTTTTGTTTTTATTTATTTGAGCAAATGTTAATAAATGTGGCTTTATAAAGCAAGTAGTCTCTTTATTTTTAAATTAATGTTATTTGTATACCTTCATGTTTTTGATTGAAGTGTAAGTTTAATGCAGTGGTCCTCAAAAAGAGAGGATTTGGTAATTACATATGTATGGGTGACACTACACAGAAAGAAATAACATGTAATGTTTAAATAAACGGTTTTTGCAGCCGATACGGCCATTTTTGTTAAATAGGGGCGGGGGTGAAAAACGACCCATGCCACCTACTTAGGCAATATTGGTATCAAATGAAAGGAAATGTCTTCACGATTCCAAAAATACCCGTAGTTGCCAGATCGTCCAGAATTTGAGGAAGATATGTTAATTCTTATAAAATGGGGGAAGGACTTTTTTTGTTTATTTCTTTTTAGCTCGGCCAGAGGCCGAGCACTCGAGATCCCCGCCGTCTAGAATTAAGACATACTGGAGTTAAAAACCCCTAAGCCCGGCCGTAGGCCGGTCACGCAGAAAAACTTTACTAAGCGAAGCCAGTATAACAAATTTTCATTAATCAATTTTTTCGCACAAAATGCTCATTTTTGTTTGTTTTTAACAAAATATAAGCAAAAAAAAAAAAAAAAAAATTTCCCCCACCCCAAATTTTGCCAAAATGGCCATATCGGCTACAAAAATCGCCCGATCTGGCAACTACGGCTATTTTTGGAATCGTGAAGACATTAGCTTTCATTTGATACCCATATTGTCTACGTAGGTGCGCCGGGTCGTTTTTCGACTGCCACGCCCATAAGGGGCGTGAGCCTCCTTATTCATTATGATTTTCGCACTCCTGGGGTCATTTAAGGGGGCGTGGCATTTTTTTTTTTTTTCCAGGGGTGTCCCCCATAAACTGAAATTTTGCCCAGGGTTCGGAATGTCTTTGTGCTAATTTAGACACTCTGTTATATTCCACATTAGCCTTCCGTTGGAAAGCATGAATGTAAAATCATAGAGAGATATACAAAGAGACACGAGCAAAATGTAATGCATTTTCTGGCCTGCTAAAGCCTTCGTCAGCATTCTTTGTGTCTATTGGTGGTAATTTTCAAACCTCTTATATTCAACTTTTTAAATTAACTAAATGAGAATTTTTCCTCTTGCGAGTACTATTATGTAAAAACTTTTTATAAAAATTTTCTTATTCGAAGATTTACTTCTAGTTAAATATAAAAGAATTTGAAATTTATTTTTGTATACCTCTGTTATATTCCACATTAGCCTTCCGTTGGAAAGCATAAATGTAAAATCATAGAGAGATATACAAAGAGACACTAGCAAAATGTAATGCATTTTCTGGCCTGCTAAAGCCTTCGTCAGCATTCTTTGTGTCTATTGGTGTTAATTTTCAAACCTCTTATATTCAACTTTTTAATTTAACTAAATGAGAATTTTTCCTCTTGCGAGTACTATTTTGTAAAAACTTTTTATAAAAATTTTCTTATTCGAAGATTTACTTCTAGTTAAATATAAAAGAATTTGAAATTTATTTTTGTATACCTCTGTTATATTCCACATTAGCCTTCCGTTGGAAAGCATAAATGTAAAATCATAGAGAGATATACAAAGAGACACTAGCAAAATGTAATGCATTTTCTGGCCTGCTAAAGCCTTCGTCAGCATTCTTTGTGTCTATTGGTGTTAATTTTCAAACCTCTTATATTCAACTTTTTAAATTAACTAAATGAGAATTTTTCCTCTTGCGAGTACTATTTTGTAAAAACTTTTTATAAAAATTTTCTTATTCGAAGATTTACTTCTAGTTAAATATAAAAGAATTTGAAATTTATTTTTGTATACCTCTGTTATATTCCACATTAGCCTTCCGTTGGAAAGCATAAATGTAAAATCATAGAGAGATATACAAAGAGACACTAGCAAAATGTAATGCATTTTCTGGCCTGCTAAAGCCTTCGTCAGCATTCTTTGTGTCTATTGGTGTTAATTTTCAAACCTCTTATATTCAACTTTTTAAATTAACTAAATGAGAATTTTTCCTCTTGCGAGTACTATTTTGTAAAAACTTTTTATAAAAATTTTCTTATTCGAAGATTTACTTCTAGTTAAATATAAAAGAATTTGAAATTTATTTTTGTATACCTCTGTTATATTCCACATTAGCCTTCCGTTGGAAAGCATAAATGTAAAATCATAGAGAGATATACAAAGAGACACTAGCAAAATGTAATGCATTTTCTGGCCTGCTAAAGCCTTCGTCAGCATTCTTTGTGTCTATTGGTGTTAATTTTCAAACCTCTTATATTCAACTTTTTAAATTAACTAAATGAGAATTTTTCCTCTTGCGAGTACTATTTTGTAAAAACTTTTTATAAAAATTTTCTTATTCGAAGATTTACTTCTAGTTAAATATAAAAGAATTTGAAATTTATTTTTGAATACCTCTGTTATATTCCACATTAGCCTTCCGTTGGAAAGCATAAATGTAAAATCATAGAGAGATATACAAAGAGACACTAGCAAAATGTAATGCATTTTCTGGCCTGCTAAAGCCTTCGTCAGCATTCTTTGTGTCTATTGGTGTTAATTTTCAAACCTCTTATATTCAACTTTTTAAATTAACTAAATGAGAATTTTTCCTCTTGCGAGTACTATTTTGTAAAAACTTTTTATAAAAATTTTCTTATTCGAAGATTTACTTCTAGTTAAATATAAAAGAATTTGAAATTTATTTTTGTATACCTCTGTTATATTCCACATTAGCCTTCCGTTGGAAAGCATAAATGTAAAATCATAGAGAGATATACAAAGAGACACTAGCAAAATGTAATGCATTTTCTGGCCTGCTAAAGCCTTCGTCAGCATTCTTTGTGTCTATTGGTGTTAATTTTCAAACCTCTTATATTCAACTTTTTAAATTAACTAAATGAGAATTTTTCCTCTTGCGAGTACTATTTTGTAAAAACTTTTTATAAAAATTTTTTTTTATTCGAAGATTTACTTCTAGTTAAATATAAAAGAATTTGAAATTTATTTTTGTATACCTCTGTTATATTCCACATTAGCCTTCCGTTGGAAAGCATAAATGTAAAATCATAGAGAGATATACAAAGAGACACTAGCAAAATGTAATGCATTTTCTGGCCTGCTAAAGCCTTCGTCAGCATTCTTTGTGTCTATTGGTGTTAATTTTCAAACCTCTTATATTCAACTTTTTAAATTAACTAAATGAGAATTTTTCCTCTTGCGAGTACTATTTTGTAAAAACTTTTTATAAAAATTTTCTTATTCGAAGATTTACTTCTAGTTAAATATAAAAGAATTTGAAATTTATTTTTGTATACCTCTGTTATATTCCACATTAGCCTTCCGTAGAAAACATAAATGTAAAATCATAGAGAGATATACAAAGAGACACTAGCAAAATGTAATGCATTTTCTGGCCTGCTAAAGCCTTCGTCAGCATTCTTTGTGTCTATTGGTGTTAATTTTCAAACCTCTTATATTCAACTTTTTAAATTAACTAAATGAGAATTTTTCCTCTTGCGAGTACTATTTTGTAAAAACTTTTTATAAAAATTTTCTTATTCGAAGATTTACTTCTAGTTAAATATAAAAGAATTTGAAATTTATTTTTGTATACCTCTGTTATATTCCACATTAGCCTTACGTTGGAAAGCATAAATGTAAAATCATAGAGAGATATACAAAGAGACACTAGCAAAATGTAATGCATTTTCTGGCCTGCTAAAGCCTTCGTCAGCATTCTTTGTGTCTATTGGTGTTAATTTTCAAACCTCTTATATTCAACTTTTTAAATTAACTAAATGAGAATTTTTCCTCTTGCGAGTACTATTTTGTAAAAACTTTTTATAAAAATTTTCTTATTCGAAGATTTACTTCTAGTTAAATATAAAAGAATTTGAAATTTATTTTTGTATACCTCTGTTATATTCCACATTAGCCTTCCGTTGGAAAGCATAAATGTAAAATCATAGAGAGATATACAAAGAGACACTAGCAAAATGTAATGCATTTTCTGGCCTGCTAAAGCCTTCGTCAGCATTCTTTGTGTCTATTGGTGTTAATTTTCAAACCTCTTATATTCAACTTTTTAAATTAACTAAATGAGAATTTTTCCTCTTGCGAGTACTATTTTGTAAAAACTTTTTATAAAAATTTTCTTATTCGAAGATTTACTTCTAGTTAAATATAAAAGAATTTGAAATTTATTTTTGTATACCTCTGTTATATTCCACATTAGCCTTCCGTTGGAAAGCATAAATGTAAAATCATAGAGAGATATACAAAGAGACACTAGCAAAATGTAATGCATTTTCTGGCCTGCTAAAGCCTTCGTCAGCATTCTTTGTGTCTATTGGTGTTAATTTTCAAACCTCTTATATTCAACTTTTTAAATTAACTAAATGAGAATTTTTCCTCTTGCGAGTACTATTTTGTAAAAACTTTTTATAAAAATTTTCTTATTCGAAGATTTACTTCTAGTTAAATATAAAAGAATTTGAAATTTATTTTTGTATACCTCTGTTATATTCCACATTAGCCTTCCTTCTTTTATATTTAACTAGAAGTAAATCTTCGAATAAGAACATTTTTAAAAAAAGTTTTTACAAAATAGTACTCGCAAGAGGAAAAATTCTCATTTAGTTAATTTAAAAAGTTGAATATAAGAGGTTTGAAAATTAACACCAATAGACACAAAGAATGCTGACGAAGGCTTTAGCAGGCCAGAAAATGCATTACATTTTGCTAGTGTCTCTTTGTATATCTCTCTATGATTTTACATTTATGCTTTCCAACGGAAGGCTAATGTGGAATATAACAGAGGTATACAAAAATAAATTTCAAATTCTTTTATATTTAACTAGAAGTAAATCTTCGAATAAGAAAATTTTTATAAAAAGTTTTTACAAAATAGTACTCGCAAGAGGAAAAATTCTCATTTAGTTAATTTAAAAAGTTGAATATAAGAGGTTTGAAAATTAACACCAATAGACACAAAGAATGCTGACGAAGGCTTTAGCAGGCCAGAAAATGCATTACATTTTGCTAGTGTCTCTTTGTATATCTCTCTATGATTTTACATTTATGCTTTCCAACGGAAGGCTAATGTGGAATATAACAGAGGTATACAAAAATAAATTTCAAATTCTTTTATATTTAACTAGAAGTAAATCTTCGAATAAGAAAATTTTTATAAAAAGTTTTTACAAAATAGTACTCGCAAGAGGAAAAATTCTCATTTAGTTCATTTAAAAAGTTGAATATAAGAGGTTTGAAAATTAACACCAATAGACACAAAGAATGCTGACGAAGGCTTTAGCAGGCCAGAAAATGCATTACATTTTGCTAGTGTCTCTTTGTATATCTCTCTATGATTTTACATTTATGCTTTCCAACGGAAGGCTAATGTGGAATATAACAGAGGTATACAAAAATAAATTTCAAATTCTTTTATATTTAACTAGAAGTAAATCTTCGAATAAGAAAATTTTTATAAAAAGTTTTTACAAAATAGTACTCGCAAGAGGAAAAATTCTCATTTAGTTAATTTAAAAAGTTGAATATAAGAGGTTTGAAAATTAACACCAATAGACACAAAGAATGCTGACGAAGGCTTTAGCAGGCCAGAAAATGCATTACATTTTGCTAGTGTCTCTTTGTATATCTCTCTATGATTTTACATTTATGCTTTCCAACGGAAGGCTAATGTGGAATATAACAGAGGTATACAAAAATAAATTTCAAATTCTTTTATATTTAACTAGAAGTAAATCTTCGAATAAGAAAATTTTTATAAAAAGTTTTTACAAAATAGTACTCGCAAGAGGAAAAATTCTCATTTAGTTAATTTAAAAAGTTGAATATAAGAGGTTTGAAAATTAACACCAATAGACACAAAGAATGCTGACGAAGGCTTTAGCAGGCCAGAAAATGCATTACATTTTGCTAGTGTCTCTTTGTATATCTCTCTATGATTTTACATTTATGCTTTCCAACGGAAAGGTAGAATTATGCGAACGTAATGTAATGTAATGGAACGTAACGTACGTTTTTGAGTATACCAAAACAATGTAAAAGCTTACTGAAATTAACTGTCACGTTGCCGGAACGTATCAACCTGTATAAATTAGATTTTTACGACGCCGTTAAGTGACAGTCGTAAGCCAGTGCTAGCATTCATATTAATAAAGTACAATTGCGGCACATTTACCCATTTTCGGTACATTAGAAATGATATTGGTTCAAAAAAGTACGAATTGTAAAAAATTAAATAATAATAATTGATAAATAATAACGATTTTAATAACAAAAATAATAATAATAACAACAATGATAATAATTTTAGTAACAAAAAAATAGTAACAATAAGAATGACAAAAACAAATAAAAAAAAATAAAAATAACAATGATAATAATAATGGTTTTAATAATAAAAATAAAATAAAAT
The DNA here is from genome assembly GCA_916048285.2 of Bellardia pandia. Lineage (NCBI taxonomy): Eukaryota > Metazoa > Arthropoda > Insecta > Diptera > Calliphoridae > Bellardia > Bellardia pandia. Next base: position 204,853 of record CAJZHU020000039.1, read on the forward strand.
TATTAATTTGTAATACAATATACATTTTTTTAAATAAATATAATTATTATAATAACAATAATAATGATAAAAATTATAATAATAATTATAATTATAATGATAACAACAATAATAATAATAACAACAACAAAAACAATAATAATATTAATAATAGAAAGAAATAATAACAACAACCACAAAAACAAAAAAACAACAATAATAATAATTTTAATAATAACGAAAATAATTACAATAATTTTAATACTATGTACACAATAAATAATAACTACAACAACAATAATAATATTGATATTGTATAAATTACAATGTAAAGACTTTATATCCCTCGAACCCAATTTAGTACTTTTTTCAATTTCATATGTACGAAAATAATTTAACATTGCCAAACAGCTGACATCAATATTATGTTAGTTTTTGTGTTGAAAATTTTTTTTTTCAATTTGAATTAAAGTTTTTTTATAAAATAAATAAACGATATGGATGATGAAAAACTTATTTTACTTGTACAGGCAAATGAGTGCCTATACAACAAAAGCTGTGTGGCTACAATTATGCTGCACAATGTTTTGTTTTTGTTTATTTTATTGACGTCTGTTACGTTTTTAACTTTTCTATAACTACATATACGTACGTACGTTACATTACGTTGCGTTTTTCTTAAAACAACGTTCGCATAACGAGGCCTGAAGGCTAATGTGGAATATAACAGAGGTATACAAAAATAAATTTCAAATTCTTTTATATTTAACTAGAAGTAAATCTTCGAATAAGAAAATTTTTATAAAAAGTTTTTAAAAAATAGTACTCGCAAGAGGAAAAATTCTCATTTAGTTAATTTAAAAAGTTGAATATAAGAGGTTTGAAAATTAACACCAATAGACACAAAGAATGCTGACGAAGGCTTTAGCAGGCCAGAAAATGCATTACATTTTGCTAGTGTCTCTTTGTATATCTCTCTATGATTTTACATTTATGCTTTCCAACGGAAGGCTAATGTGGAATATAACAGAGGTATACAAAAATAAATTTCAAATTCTTTTATATTTAACTAGAAGTAAATCTTCGAATAAGAAAATTTTTATAAAAAGTTTTTACAAAATAGTACTCGCAAGAGGAAAAATTCTCATTTAGTTAATTTAAAAAGTTGAATATAAGAGGTTTGAAAATTAACACCAATAGACACAAAGAATGCTGACGAAGGCTTTAGCAGGCCAGAAAATGCATTACATTTTGCTAGTGTCTCTTTGTATATCTCTCTATGATTTTACATTTATGCTTTCCAACGGAAGGCTAATGTGGAATATAACAGAGGTATACAAAAATAAATTTCAAATTCTTTTATATTTAACTAGAAGTAAATCTTCGAATAAGAAAATTTTTATAAAAAGTTTTTACAAAATAGTACTCGCAAGAGGAAAAATTCTCATTTAGTTAATTTAAAAAGTTGAATATAAGAGGTTTGAAAATTAACACCAATAGACACAAAGAATGCTGACGAAGGCTTTAGCAGGCCAGAAAATGCATTACATTTTGCTAGTGTCTCTTTGTATATCTCTCTATGATTTTACATTTATGCTTTCCAACGGAAGGCTAATGTGGAATATAACAGAGGTATACAAAAATAAATTTCAAATTCTTTTATATTTAACTAGAAGTAAATCTTCGAATAAGAAAATTTTTATAAAAAGTTTTTACAAAATAGTACTCGCAAGAGGAAAAAATATAAGAGGTTTGAAAATTAACACCAATAGACACAAAGAATGCTGACGAAGGCTTTAGCAGGCCAGAAAATGCATTACATTTTGCTAGTGTCTCTTTGTATATCTCTCTATGATTTTACATTTATGCTTTCCAACGGAAGGCTAATGTGGAATATAACAGAGGTATACAAAAATAAATTTCAAATTCTTTTATATTTAACTAGAAGTAAATCTTCGAATAAGAAAATTTTTATAAAAAGTTTTTACAAAATAGTACTCGCAAGAGGAAAAATTCTCATTTAGTTAATTTAAAAAGTTGAATATAAGAGGTTTGAAAATTAACACCAATAGACACAAAGAATGCTGACGAAGGCTTTAGCAGGCCAGAAAATGCATTACATTTTGCTAGTGTCTCTTTGTATATCTCTCTATGATTTTACATTTATGCTTTCCAACGGCAGGCTAATGTGGAATATAACAGAGGTATACAAAAATAAATTTCAAATTCTTTTATATTTAACTAGAAGTAAATCTTCGAATAAGAAAATTTTTATAAAAAGTTTTTACAAAATAGTACTCGCAAGAGGAAAAATTCTCATTTAGTTAATTTAAAAAGTTGAATATAAGAGGTTTGAAAATTAACACCAATAGACACAAAGAATGCTGACGAAGGCTTTAGCAGGCCAGAAAATGCATTACATTTTGCTAGTGTCTCTTTGTATATCTCTCTATGATTTTACATTTATGCTTTCCAACGGAAGGCTAATGTGGAATATAACAGAGGTATACAAAAATAAATTTCAAATTCTTTTATATTTAACTAGAAGTAAATCTTCGAATAAGAAAATTTTTATAAAAAGTTTTTACAAAATAGTACTCGCAAGAGGAAAAATTCTCATTTAGTTAATTTAAAAAGTTGAATATAAGAGGTTTGAAAATTAACACCAATAGACACAAAGAATGCTGACGAAGGCTTTAGCAGGCCAGAAAATGCATTACATTTTGCTAGTGTCTCTTTGTATATCTCTCTATGATTTTACATTTATGCTTTCCAACGGAAAGGTAGAATTATGCGAACGTAATGTAATGTAATGGAACGTAACGTACGTTTTTGAGTATACCAAAACAATGTAAAAGCTTACTGAAATTAACTGTCACGTTGCCGGAACGTATCAACCTGTATAAATTAGATTTTTACGACGCCGTTAAGTGACAGTCGTAAGCCAGTGCTAGCATTCATATTAATAAAGTACAATTGCGGCACATTTACCCATTTTCGGTACATTAGAAATGATATTGGTTCAAAAAAGTACGAATTGTAAAAAATTAAATAATAATAATTGATAAATAATAACGATTTTAATAACAAAAATAATAATAATAACAACAATGATAATAATTTTAGTAACAAAAAAATAGTAACAATAAGAATGACAAAAACAAATAAAAAAAAATAAAAATAACAATGATAATAATAATGGTTTTAATAATAAAAATAAAATAAAATTATTAATTTGTAATACAATATACATTTTTTTAAATAAATATAATTATTATAATAACAATAATAATGATAAAAATTATAATAATAATTATAATTATAATGATAACAACAATAATAATAATAACAACAACAAAAACAATAATAATATTAATAATAGAAAGAAATAATAACAACAACCACAAAAACAAAAAAACAACAATAATAATAATTTTAATAATAACGAAAATAATTACAATAATTTTAATACTATGTACACAATAAATAATAACTACAACAACAATAATAATATTGATATTGTATAAATTACAATGTAAAGACTTTATATCCCTCGAACCCAATTTAGTACTTTTTTCAATTTCATATGTACGAAAATAATTTAACATTGCCAAACAGCTGACATCAATATTATGTTAGTTTTTGTGTTGAAAATTTTTTTTTTCAATTTGAATTAAAGTTTTTTTATAAAATAAATAAACGATATGGATGATGAAAAACTTATTTTACTTGTACAGGCAAATGAGTGCCTATACAACAAAAGCTGTGTGGCTACAATTATGCTGCACAATGTTTTGTTTTTGTTTATTTTATTGACGTCTGTTACGTTTTTAACTTTTCTATAACTACATATACGTACGTACGTTACATTACGTTGCGTTTTTCTTAAAACAACGTTCGCATAACGAGGCCTGAAGGCTAATGTGGAATATAACAGAGGTATACAAAAATAAATTTCAAATTCTTTTATATTTAACTAGAAGTAAATCTTCGAATAAGAAAATTTTTATAAAAAGTTTTTAAAAAATAGTACTCGCAAGAGGAAAAATTCTCATTTAGTTAATTTAAAAAGTTGAATATAAGAGGTTTGAAAATTAACACCAATAGACACAAAGAATGCTGACGAAGGCTTTAGCAGGCCAGAAAATGCATTACATTTTGCTAGTGTCTCTTTGTATATCTCTCTATGATTTTACATTTATGCTTTCCAACGGAAGGCTAATGTGGAATATAACAGAGGTATACAAAAATAAATTTCAAATTCTTTTATATTTAACTAGAAGTAAATCTTCGAATAAGAAAATTTTTATAAAAAGTTTTTACAAAATAGTACTCGCAAGAGGAAAAATTCTCATTTAGTTAATTTAAAAAGTTGAATATAAGAGGTTTGAAAATTAACACCAATAGACACAAAGAATGCTGACGAAGGCTTTAGCAGGCCAGAAAATGCATTACATTTTGCTAGTGTCTCTTTGTATATCTCTCTATGATTTTACATTTATGCTTTCCAACGGAAGGCTAATGTGGAATATAACAGAGGTATACAAAAATAAATTTCAAATTCTTTTATATTTAACTAGAAGTAAATCTTCGAATAAGAAAATTTTTATAAAAAGTTTTTACAAAATAGTACTCGCAAGAGGAAAAATTCTCATTTAGTTAATTTAAAAAGTTGAATATAAGAGGTTTGAAAATTAACACCAATAGACACAAAGAATGCTGACGAAGGCTTTAGCAGGCCAGAAAATGCATTACATTTTGCTAGTGTCTCTTTGTATATCTCTCTATGATTTTACATTTATGCTTTCCAACGGAAGGCTAATGTGGAATATAACAGAGGTATACAAAAATAAATTTCAAATTCTTTTATATTTAACTAGAAGTAAATCTTCGAATAAGAAAATTTTTATAAAAAGTTTTTACAAAATAGTACTCGCAAGAGGAAAAAATATAAGAGGTTTGAAAATTAACACCAATAGACACAAAGAATGCTGACGAAGGCTTTAGCAGGCCAGAAAATGCATTACATTTTGCTAGTGTCTCTTTGTATATCTCTCTATGATTTTACATTTATGCTTTCCAACGGAAGGCTAATGTGGAATATAACAGAGGTATACAAAAATAAATTTCAAATTCTTTTATATTTAACTAGAAGTAAATCTTCGAATAAGAAAATTTTTATAAAAAGTTTTTACAAAATAGTACTCGCAAGAGGAAAAATTCTCATTTAGTTAATTTAAAAAGTTGAATATAAGAGGTTTGAAAATTAACACCAATAGACACAAAGAATGCTGACGAAGGCTTTAGCAGGCCAGAAAATGCATTACATTTTGCTAGTGTCTCTTTGTATATCTCTCTATGATTTTACATTTATGCTTTCCAACGGCAGGCTAATGTGGAATATAACAGAGGTATACAAAAATAAATTTCAAATTCTTTTATATTTAACTAGAAGTAAATCTTCGAATAAGAAAATTTTTATAAAAAGTTTTTACAAAATAGTACTCGCAAGAGGAAAAATTCTCATTTAGTTAATTTAAAAAGTTGAATATAAGAGGTTTGAAAATTAACACCAATAGACACAAAGAATGCTGACGAAGGCTTTAGCAGGCCAGAAAATGCATTACATTTTGCTAGTGTCTCTTTGTATATCTCTCTATGATTTTACATTTATGCTTTCCAACGGAAGGCTAATGTGGAATATAACAGAGGTATACAAAAATAAATTTCAAATTCTTTTATATTTAACTAGAAGTAAATCTTCGAATAAGAAAATTTTTATAAAAAGTTTTTACAAAATAGTACTCGCAAGAGGAAAAATTCTCATTTAGTTAATTTAAAAAGTTGAATATAAGAGGTTTGAAAATTAACACCAATAGACACAAAGAATGCTGACGAAGGCTTTAGCAGGCCAGAAAATGCATTACATTTTGCTAGTGTCTCTTTGTATATCTCTCTATGATTTTACATTTATGCTTTCCAACGGAAGGCTAATGTGGAATATAACAGAGGTATACAAAAATAAATTTCAAATTCTTTTATATTTAACTAGAAGTAAATCTTCGAATAAGAAAATTTTTATAAAAAGTTTTTACAAAATAGTACTCGCAAGAGGAAAAATTCTCATTTAGTTAATTTAAAAAGTTGAATATAAGAGGTTTGAAAATTAACACCAATAGACACAAAGAATGCTGACGAAGGCTTTAGCAGGCCAGAAAATGCATTACATTTTGCTAGTGTCTCTTTGTATATCTCTCTATGATTTTACATTTATGCTTTCCAACGGAAGGCTAATGTGGAATATAACAGAGGTATACAAAAATAAATTTCAAATTCTTTTATATTTAACTAGAAGTAAATCTTCGAATAAGAAAATTTTTATAAAAAGTTTTTACAAAATAGTACTCGCAAGAGGAAAAATTCTCATTTAGTTAATTTAAAAAGTTGAATATAAGAGGTTTGAAAATTAACACCAATAGACACAAAGAATGCTGACGAAGGCTTTAGCAGGCCAGAAAATGCATTACATTTTGCTAGTGTCTCTTTGTATATCTCTCTATGATTTTACATTTATGCTTTCCAACGGAAGGCTAATGTGGAATATAACAGAGGTATACAAAAATAAATTTCAAATTCTTTTATATTTAACTAGAAGTAAATCTTCGAATAAGAAAATTTTTATAAAAAGTTTTTACAAAATAGTACTTGCAAGAGGAAAAATTCTCATTTAGTTAATTTAAAAAGTTGAATATAAGAGGTTTGAAAATTAACACCAATAGACACAAAGAATGCTGACGAAGGCTTTAGCAGGCCAGAAAATGCATTACATTTTGCTAGTGTCTCTTTGTATATCTCTCTATGATTTTACATTTATGCTTTCCAACGGAAGGCTAATGTGGAATATAACAGAGGTATACAAAAATAAATTTCAAATTCTTTTATATTTAACTAGAAGTAAATCTTCGAATAAGAAAATTTTTATAAAAAGTTTTTACAAAATAGTACTCGCAAGAGGAAAAATTCTCATTTAGTTAATTTAAAAAGTTGAATATAAGAGGTTTGAAAATTAACACCAATAGACACAAAGAATGCTGACGAAGGCTTTAGCAGGCCAGAAAATGCATTACATTTTGCTAGTGTCTCTTTGTATATCTCTCTATGATTTTACATTTATGCTTTCCAACGGAAGGCTAATGTGGAATATAACAGAGGTATACAAAAATAAATCTCAAATTCTTTTATATTTAACTAGAAGTAAATCTTCGAATAAGAAAATTTTTATAAAAAGTTTTTACAAAATAGTACTCGCAAGAGGAAAAATTCTCATTTAGTTAATTTAAAAAGTTGAATATAAGAGGTTTGAAAATTAACACCAATAGACACAAAGAATGATGACGAAGGCTTTAGCAGGCCAGAAAATGCATTACATTTTGCTAGTGTCTCTTTGTATATCTCTCTATGATTTTACATTTATGCTTTCCAACGGAAGGCTAATGTGGAATATAACAGAGGTATACAAAAATAAATTTCAAATTCTTTTATATTTAACTAGAAGTAAATCTTCGAATAAGAAAATTTTTATAAAAAGTTTTTACAAAATAGTACTCGCAAGAGGAAAAATTCTCATTTAGTTAATTTAAAAAGTTGAATATAAGAGGTTTGAAAATTAACACCAATAGACACAAAGAATGCTGACGAAGGCTTTAGCAGGCCAGAAAATGCATTACATTTTGCTAGTGTCTCTTTGTATATCTCTCTATGATTTTACATTTATGCTTTCCAACGGAAGGCTAATGTGGAATATAACAGAGGTATACAAAAATAAATTTCAAATTCTTTTATATTTAACTAGAAGTAAATCTTCGAATAAGAAAATTTTTATAAAAAGTTTTTACAAAATAGTACTCGCAAGAGGAAAAATTCTCATTTAGTTAATTTAAAAAGTTGAATATAAGAGGTTTGAAAATTAACACCAATAGACACAAAGAATGCTGACGAAGGCTTTAGCAGGCCAGAAAATGCATTACATTTTGCTAGTGTCTCTTTGTATATCTCTCTATGATTTTACATTTATGCTTTCCAACGGAAGGCTAATGTGGAATATAACAGAGGTATACAAAAATAAATTTCAAATTCTTTTATATTTAACTAGAAGTAAATCTTCGAATAAGAAAATTTTTATAAAAAGTTTTTACAAAATAGTACTCGCAAGAGGAAAAATTCTCATTTAGTTAATTTAAAAAGTTGAATATAAGAGGTTTGAAAATTAACACCAATAGACACAAAGAATGCTGACGAAGGCTTTAGCAGGCCAGAAAATGCATTACATTTTGCTAGTGTCTCTTTGTATATCTCTCTATGATTTTACATTTATGCTTTCCAACGGAAGGCTAATGTGGAATATAACAGAGGTATACAAAAATAAATTTCAAATTCTTTTATATTTAACTAGAAGTAAATCTTCGAATAAAAAAAATTTGTATAAAAAGTTTTTACAAAATAGTACTCGCAAGAGGAAAAATTCTCATTTAGTTAATTTAAAAAGTTGAATATAAGAGGTTTGAAAATTAACACCAATAGACACAAAGAATGCTGACGAAGGCTTTAGCAGGCCAGAAAATGCATTACATTTTGCTAGTGTCTCTTTGTATATCTCTCTATGATTTTACATTTATGCTTTCCAACGGAAGGCTAATGTGGAATATAACAGAGGTATACAAAAATAAATTTCAAATTCTTTTATATTTAACTAGAAGTAAATCTTCGAATAAGAAAATTTTTATAAAAAGTTTTTACAAAATAGTACTCGCAAGAGGAAAAATTCTCATTTAGTTAATTTAAAAAGTTGAATATAAGAGGTTTGAAAATTAACACCAATAGACACAAAGAATGATGACGAAGGCTTTAGCAGGCCAGAAAATGCATTACATTTTGCTAGTGTCTCTTTGTATATCTCTCTATGATTTTACATTTATGCTTTCCAACGGAAGGCTAATGTGGAATATAACAGAGGTATACAAAAATAAATTTCAAATTCTTTTATATTTAACTAGAAGTAAATCTTCGAATAAGAAAATTTTTATAAAAAGTTTTTACAAAATAGTACTCGCAAGAGGAAAAATTCTCATTTAGTTAATTTAAAAAGTTGAATATAAGAGGTTTGAAAATTAACACCAATAGACACAAAGAATGCTGACGAAGGCTTTAGCAGGCCAGAAAATGCATTACATTTTGCTAGTGTCTCTTTGTATATCTCTCTATGATTTTACATTTATGCTTTCCAACGGAAGGCTAATGTGGAATATAACAGAGGTATACAAAAATAAATTTCAAATTCTTTTATATTTAACTAGAAGTAAATCTTCGAATAAGAAAATTTTTATAAAAAGTTTTTACAAAATAGTACTCGCAAGAGGAAAAATTCTCATTTAGTTAATTTAAAAAGTTGAATATAAGAGGTTTGAAAATTAACACCAATAGACACAAAGAATGCTGACGAAGGCTTTAGCAGGCCAGAAAATGCATTACATTTTGCTAGTGTCTCTTTGTATATCTCTCTATGATTTTACATTTATGCTTTCCAACGGAAGGCTAATGTGGAATATAACAGAGGTATACAAAAATAAATTTCAAATTCTTTTATATTTAACTAGAAGTAAATCTTCGAATAAGAAAATTTTTATAAAAAGTTTTTACAAAATAGTACTCGCAAGAGGAAAAATTCTCATTTAGTTAATTTAAAAAGTTGAATATAAGAGGTTTGAAAATTAACACCAATAGACACAAAGAATGCTGACGAAGGCTTTAGCAGGCCAGAAAATGCATTACATTTTGCTAGTGTCTCTTTGTATATCTCTCTATGATTTTACATTTATGCTTTCCAACGGAAGGCTAATGTGGAATATAACAGAGGTATACAAAAATAAATCTCAAATTCTTTTATATTTAACTAGAAGTAAATCTTCGAATAAGAAAATTTTTATAAAAAGTTTTTACAAAATAGTACTCGCAAGAGGAAAAATTCTCATTTAGTTAATTTAAAAAGTTGAATATAAGAGCAGCGTTACCGTTGGCAAATTTGAGAAAGTCGCACAAAAAGGGGATTTATTAAAAAAAAAGGGGCACCACTTTTAAAAAGATGGAAAATAAACAAAACAAAAATAAAAATCGTATTTTTTTCATTTAAATGTTGTATATGATGTATGTTTACATATGCATATAATAAAAAAAATTAATAAAAAACTAATATGTATAAAGTAAAACAAAAAAAAAGGTACACAAAAAGTGGCAAGGCATCTGTAAAAGGGTCAAATTGCCACTTTAGTCGCATCAACGGTAACGCTGTATAAGAGGTTTGAAAATTAACACCAATAGACACAAAGAATGATGACGAAGGCTTTAGCAGGCCAGAAAATGCATTACATTTTGCTAGTGTCTCTTTGTATATCTCTCTATGATTTTACATTTATGCTTTCCAACGGAAGGCTAATGTGGAATATAACAGAGGTATACAAAAATAAATTTCAAATTCTTTTATATTTAACTAGAAGTAAATCTTCGAATAAGAAAATTTTTATAAAAAGTTTTTACAAAATAGTACTCGCAAGAGGAAAAATTCTCATTTAGTTAATTTAAAAAGTTGAATATAAGAGGTTTGAAAATTAACACCAATAGACACAAAGAATGCTGACGAAGGCTTTAGCAGGCCAGAAAATGCATTACATTTTGCTAGTGTCTCTTTGTATATCTCTCTATGATTTTACATTTATGCTTTCCAACGGAAGGCTAATGTGGAATATAACAGAGGTATACAAAAATAAATTTCAAATTCTTTTATATTTAACTAGAAGTAAATCTTCGAATAAGAAAATTTTTATAAAAAGTTTTTACAAAATAGTACTCGCAAGAGGAAAAATTCTCATTTAGTTAATTTAAAAAGTTGAATATAAGAGGTTTGAAAATTAACACCAATAGACACAAAGAATGCTGACGAAGGCTTTAGCAGGCCAGAAAATGCATTACATTTTGCTAGTGTCTCTTTGTATATCTCTCTATGATTTTACATTTATGCTTTCCAACGGAAGGCTAATGTGGAATATAACAGAGGTATACAAAAATAAATTTCAAATTCTTTTATATTTAACTAGAAGTAAATCTTCGAATAAGAAAATTTTTATAAAAAGTTTTTACAAAATAGTACTCGCAAGAGGAAAAATTCTCATTTAGTTAATTTAAAAAGTTGAATATAAGAGGTTTGAAAATTAACACCAATAGACACAAAGAATGCTGACGAAGGCTTTAGCAGGCCAGAAAATGCATTACATTTTGCTAGTGTCTCTTTGTATATCTCTCTATGATTTTACATTTATGCTTTCCAACGGAAGGCTAATGTGGAATATAACAGAGGTATACAAAAATAAATTTCAAATTCTTTTATATTTAACTAGAAGTAAATCTTCGAATAAAAAAAATTTGTATAAAAAGTTTTTACAAAATAGTACTCGCAAGAGGAAAAATTCTCATTTAGTTAATTTAAAAAGTTGAATATAAGAGGTTTGAAAATTAACACCAATAGACACAAAGAATGCTGACGAAGGCTTTAGCAGGCCAGAAAATGCATTACATTTTGCTAGTGTCTCTTTGTATATCTCTCTATGATTTTACATTTATGCTTTCCAACGGAAGGCTAATGTGGAATATAACAGAGGTATACAAAAATAAATTTCAAATTCTTTTATATTTAACTAGAAGTAAATCTTCGAATAAGAAAATTTTTATAAAAAGTTTTTACAAAATAGTACTCGCAAGAGGAAAAATTCTCATTTAGTTAATTTAAAAAGTTGAATATAAGAGGTTTGAAAATTAACACCAATAGACACAAAGAATGCTGACGAAGGCTTTAGCAGGCCAGAAAATGCATTACATTTTGCTAGTGTCTCTTTGTATATCTCTCTATGATTTTACATTTATGCTTTCCAACGGAAGGCTAATGTGGAATATAACAGAGGTATACAAAAATAAATTTCAAATTCTTTTATATTTAACTAGAAGTAAATCTTCGAATAAGAAAATTTTTATAAAATAAAAATAAAATGATTATTATTTAACTCTTTGACTACATGTTTAATATTTAAAAAAATATGAAATTAAATTATTTGAGTTTAAGGACACTGAAATTTATTACTAAATTGCATTGCCTCAAAGTGATATATTAGCAAATTATTAAATTATATGGATATACATATGTGAAAAAGAGGTATTTTCAAAGAATACCTATAAATTGAGCTTTATAAATTTTGTAAAACATATTTTTAACACATTTTTAAATGTTAAATGTGATTATTCCGCACAATAAATATCATTTCCTTAAGAATTTCTAAATTTTGCAACTTAAAATGAATTCCAAACTCTAATTAAAGAATTTTGAAAGCAACATTTTTTCAATTAAAAACGATTTTGTGTTTTTAAGAAATATAGCAAATATTTGAATAGACAAAATCTCAATGTATGTATATGTTCATTGCTCATCCTCTGCAGATTAGAAACACATCCACATATAAGCATTAAATAAAGATAGAAATAAAAGAAACAGTTTGCAAATAGTTATGGAAATTGGAATTGTATATTGCCTATCGGAAGACCAATAGAAACGTACCAATTATTACTATTATTATTATTACAAAACTGTAAACATAAAGTGAGATATATTTTGTAAGATTTTCTATTTGTCCTAACTTAATTTTACTTCTTAATTTCATAGATATTTATACACTATAAAATGGACTTAAAAGGGTCGTTGAAGATGCAATTAAATAAAAAAGTTATTTCTGTTTGGCGATATAAAAATATGTGTTGGAAATTTATTACGAATACCAAATGATTTGTGTTTATTTCTACCATTTTACAAATTGTTAAAAATTTAATTTATATGTTTCCATATATGTTTATCATGTTTATTAAGTAAATTCTATTAAATAACTTGTTATTTGTCACCTGGGCTACATTTTGCAAGGAATTAATAAGAACTGAATTCAAACGATATACTTAAATTCGATCTTAATACATCACCTCATTTCATGCAAACTTTGTAATCAAACTACAATCGCAAGATTTAAGATACCTCCATAAAAATGGGGCACGTTCTTCTTTTACCATACAGAAAAATTCTAGAGATAATAAATACCAAAAGACTCAGAATCATTTACTTAATCGATCAAACATTGTCCATACTTTACATTTTAACCAAACTAAAAGTAGGTATTTGAAAGATAATTCCATAAATTATTCTTTTAGCCAGCGGACAAATGCTATAGTTGCTTGGTTAATATGCACCAGTTTAATCTGCTTATTCCATCCGTAAAGCAATGGCTTATACTTATTACTTTATATAATTTGCTTAATTTGACGACTCACTATTAAGACCGGCAGAAAATATCAATTGACGTCCATTGGCAAACAAGTACAAATAATTAGATATTTACCAGTTGTACACGTTCTTCATGTATTTCAAATTCTGTATAATTAACTATTATGAGATATTTAAAGAATCTGTGTAGATACATTTCCGAGCACTAGTGGTAAACGTTCTTCAGGTGTCTTAATTTGAGCAATAGAGTGAGTTATTAAAAATTATACTAACACTTAAACTTGTAAACTTTAAGATACTGCTGTAAAAAGTATCGCCAGCTAAAACTTCTTTTTGTCGTTTATCAGGCCACTGGAAAACTAAGTAAGTATAATTTCTCTCGTTACCAAATGTATTGTGTTATGAATTATTATCCTTGTATCCAATTTTAGATTTTATGTCCTAGGTGTTGATGCATATTTCTGAAGTCCTAACAATAGAATTTTTAAACAACTGAGCGTCTTGAATGGTGTTAATGACACTTATTATAAATTAAAGTCCAAAATATACAACTAATTACATATATACTTACAAGTTCTTAATTTAAGGCTGCTATTTATCCAATAAAGTGAGAAATATTAACGCATCTTTTGTGGTCTCCATTGAGAAGGCAGCAACCGTTTTATTTGTATTGATTGCTATATACAAATGTCCATAGTATTGTTCTTTTGCTTTTTTGTGTTTTTAAAAGATGAATTGCGAAAAAATTTTAAATAATTTTAACTTTGTATCTGTTGTTTTGTCCACAGCAATCAAATGGTTTGTTGACACAAAAATATAGCAATGAAATGTTTTTGTTTATACAGCTGTTTTAGGAACACATTTATGTATAGAGACATGCCAGATTTGCCTGTTTTTAAGTTGTAATTAAAGAACGACTTTTTCTATAAGAGACTTTAGTTCATAATTAGATAGTCCATGTTTTTAAAAAGATTTTTTAATTCAAATATATTATTACATTTTTTAATTACATAAAATGATTATTATTTAACTCTTTGACTACATGTTTAATATTTAAAAAAATATGAAATTAAATTATTTGAGTTTAAGGACACTGAAATTTATTACTAAATTGCATTGCCTCAAAGTGATATATTAGCAAATTATTAAATTATATGGATATACATATGTGAAAAAGAGGTATTTTCAAAGAATACCTATAAATTGAGCTTTATAAATTTTGTAAAACATATTTTTAACACATTTTTAAATGTTAAATGTGATTATTCCGCACAATAAATATCATTTCCTTAAGAATTTCTAAATTTTGCAACTTAAAATGAATTCCAAACTCTAATTGAAGAATTTTGAAAGCAACATTTTTTCAATTAAAAACGATTTTGTGTTTTTAAGAAATATAGCAAATATTTGAATAGACAAAATCTCAATGTATGTATATGTTCATTGCTCATCCTCTACAGATTAGAAACACATCCACATATACGTGTAACGTATATTGTAAGAGGGTATTTGGTCTTTAGAGGTTTGCTAGAATTTTTGAATGTTGCATCTAGCTGCAACACGTTTTAATTCTTCAAAGCACTTTTTGAGTGCTCGGGTAGAATATTGAGAAAAACAAGTTAATGTGTTAAGATTAAAATGTATTCTGATTTTTATTAAATTATTCTGTGCTATTTATACTAGATTTTAATATTTACAATTATTAATTCATATATCTGTTTAGCTCTTTCTATCACACTATTTGACCTACTTAACTTACTATACTTGATTTCATTGGTCAGCATTTGACTCAAATGTTACTCAATACATTGTTTGAGTTGTAATTGAGCAACATATGGAATTATTATTTCAAGTGCTTTGACCCTTGTTAATTCACACTGTTTGTGTTCATGTGTGGTATGGGATATTATTACAAGTATTGCTTTAACTGTGTCATATAATGTTCTAGCTGTAGTTCGTGTGTGGTATTACTAGTGCTGATGAATGTGTTATTACTTTTGAAAAATGTTTAAAGTGTGTCACTGTTGTGTTTAGGGTTTTATGTTACAAAGAAAGAATATTATTTGTGTTTAATTGTTTTCATGCATTTTGGGTAGTTGGCATGTGTTGTGACAAACACACTACACCTCTGCCCTTAAGATTGAATTTATGAATAAAATGAAATGAATTAAATCTAAAAATATTTGTGTTTGTAATGATTTTGAATATACTTAATAGTTAAATGTACAAATGTCTTATAATTATTTTTCTTATTGTCTATTTGTTACATTAGGTTTATATAACTTAAGTGTATTATTATGGTAATATTTTTCTAAATTATCTATTTTTAATAGAGAATTTACTCCTAGTCTTTTTATTATTTTATACGGACCTTTGTATGGACTTTGATTTTTTTTTCTAGATTCTAATTTTATTAATACTAAGTCACCTACATTGAAGTTACTAATGTTTACTTTCTTATCATATATTTCTTTTGACTTATGTTTAGATATTTCTATTAGTTTCCTTGCGTTTTCCAAGGATTTTTTCAATCTTAATTTTACTTCATTTGCGTAATTTTCAATGTCATAAATTTTTGTAGTATTGTTTATATTGTCTGTAGGTAATGTTGCTAGTTTGCCATAAATTACTTCAAAAGGTGAGTAGCTAGTGTTAATGTGTGGTGTTGTGTTGTAAGCAAATGTATAGTATGGTATCCATTTATCCCATTCATAATCATCTACAAATTTTAATAAATATTCATTTAATACTCGATGATTGCGTTCTATAGAACCTATGGATTGGTGGTGATATGGTGCTGAAAATTTTTGGTTTATGTTTAGTAAACCGCAAACTTCTTTTAACAATTCGTTGTTAAATTCAGTACCTCTATCAGATTTTAAAATTTTAAAACATCCATACTTTAAGATAAACTGTTCAACTAATGTTTTGGCAATACTTTTAGCATCTTTTGTTTCAATAGGGTGTGCTATTACATATTTAGTTAATTCGCATTGTAACGTAAGTATATATCTGTAACCATTTGACATTCTTAAAGGACCTACAGTATCTATTTCTATTGTTTCAAAACTAGTGTTGGGTGTTTCCGTTGTAACCATTTTCTCTTTAATATGTTTTGTCTGTTTATTTCGCAGGCATTTATCGCATTGATTAATGTAGTCTCTAACCATTTTTCGCATATTTTTCCATACATATCGTTGTTTCAATTTCAATACTGTCTTTCTAATACCGAAATGTCCTGATATTGGCGAATTGTGGAATTGTTTTATGATATTCATTTGTGAATTTTTATTTGTAATGTACTGCAAAGGTTTATATAGTATGATGTTTAGTTCGAAATTTCTATACTTGTTTGATTTCAATATTTTTTGGTATACCTCATTATAAGTTTTATTCAAATATTCCATTGATATGAGCTCAAAAATTTTATCTTCGCAAGATAAAGCGAGATTTTTTATATTCTGCTTATGCATATAAATAATCAATTTCTCTAGAGACAAAACGTATTTTGCTAGATCTTCATTAATATTCATTACAAAGCTGTTATCTTTATTTTCTATGGTACCATCTTTAGGTCCATCTTTCATATTTATTCTACCGGTTTTTATAATATTGAATTTTAATTCGCGAATGTTCTTTATATCTTGTAAAGATGTACATTCCCACATGTGATTTTCATGTTGGCCTTGGGATATGTTACTATCATTATTTATTATTACATTGTTAGAAATTTCCTTTGCTTTCATTCCACGTGTTGTTACTAAAATTTTAGATGGTTTACTACTATCATCTTCTATAGGAATCATATTCTTTAACATATCTGAATCTAATTTTATTCTAGATAAAGCGTCTACGTTAGTATTTATCTTTCCTTTTTTATAAATAATTTCGAAATCATAATCTGACAATTCTATTCTCATGCGAGTTAACTTTGAAGAAGGATTTTTATGAGAAAAAAGTGAAACAAGTGGTCTATGATCTGTTACTATAATGAACTTTTTACCAAATAAATAAGGTCTAAAGAATTCTATACCCCAGTGTATAGCAAGAAGTTCTTTTTCAATAACCGGTTTGTTTAAATCATGTTTTCCTAATGTTTTGCTTGCATATGAGATAGGTAAATCTTCTCCTATATTTCCTTGTGATAATATGGCTCCTAATGCATAGTTTGATGCGTCAGTAGTCAATATAAAAGGTTGTTCAAAATCTGGGTATCTTAATATTGGTGCGTTTATTAATTTATTTTTTAATAACTCAAAAGCCTGTTGACAATCTTTAGTCCATTCAAATTATTTTCCCTTTTTAGTTTGGTCGTTTAGACATTTTGTGATTTCCGCAAAATTTTTTATGAAGCGTCTATAATAATTACAGAATGCTACAAACCTTTTAGTCTCGTCTTTGTCTTTAGGAATTGGATACTGTTCTATTACTTTATGTTTTGAAGGATCTGTCCGTATGCCGTCTTTCGTTATTTGATGTCCTAAATAAATTACCTCTGATTTCAAAAATACACATTTTGATGCGTTTAATTTTAGGTTATATATTGATAAGCGCTCAAATACTCTGACTAGATTTTCATTGTGGTGTTTTAAACTACAACCAAATACAATAATATCGTCCACGTATAAAAATGCTTTGGAATCTAGTCCACTAAGTGCTATTGTTAACATTCTTTGGAAACTATTTGAAGAGATTTTCAAACCAAATGGTAATCTTTTGAATTGATAATGACCATTACTAGTTGAAAATGCAGTTAAATTTCTTGAGTCTTCGTCTAGATTTATTTGATGGAATGAGCTAGTCATATCCAAAGTGGAAAAATATTTGGCTCTTCCAAGACGATCTAAAACATCTTCTAACCTTGTTAATGGAAATTTATCATTTACTATCTTTTTATTAAGTTGTCGAAAATCTACAACTAGTCTCCATTTTGCTTTTCCGTTTTCGTCCTTTTTTGGTACTACCAATAAAGGTGAATTGTATGCACTATTTGATGGTTCGATAATATCGTCATCCAATAACTGTTGTACTTGAGTATTGATCTCATCATGTTGTGTATATGGTAATCTATAATTTTTTATGTAGACGGGTGTATTGTCCGAAACCTTTAGACTTTGTGTATAGAAATTATTTGAAGTTAATGTTTCTCCTTTTAAATGAAAAATATCCTGATAATCCTTGAAAATTTGTATTAATTCTGTTTTAGCTTTTTCGTCTTTAACATCAAACTTTAAAGTGTCTATTAATTTACTGAATCTGTATTTGTCGAAATTCGTTTTTCTTTGTCTCTGTAATATGGTGTAATTTCGTAAGGGTTCTATTTCAAAATTGATGTTCTCTAAAATTACATCGTTTTCTGTTGTGTTCAGTATTTTTACATGTCGATTGCCGTTTCCTGGTATTATAGTGTTACTAATAAATATACCTGGCTGAATTTCCTTGTTAAGAATAATGCTGTCTTCCTGTATATCTAGATTTATAGGATGAATACTCTCCGATCGTTTCTCTACTTTTATGCAAAAATTTTTGTTTATCCATGATTTCATAGGTACTGTAATTTCTTCAGTCTGCAAAGTGAGTGTCATTGTAAATGTTTCATAGTCAATCTTGCATAAGAATTTCGTAAAGAAATCTCTTCCTAAAATTCCGTCTGTTGGTATTGGCAAATTTTCGTCTATGATATGAAATGTATGGTTTTCGTTTATATTATTTATAATAAAATTTAGGTCTGATGTTCCAATAGATTTAATTTTTTCTGATGTTATCCCTGTGAAACTACTTGATTGTTCCCTATCTATGTTTATTGAATCTTCTTTTAATTTGTTTAATTTGCACAAAGAGATGTCTGCTCCCGTGTCTATTAAGAATGTGAGTGTTACATCTTTGCCTAAATTTAAGTTTATGAAATTGGTTAAATTATTTGATATTTGGAAAACATTATTTAATCTTCGTATTGTTCCTCCGGATGGTGGGTTTGTGCAGTTCCTTGACTCACATCCGGCATCTGGTAGTTTTCCTGCACGATGTGTACATTTCTTTGATTATTTCGACCGTTGTTTCTATTATAATTATTGGTTCTATTATTATCATTTGTATTTCTCTGATTTGTTCCGTTATTGTAATTATTATAATTGTTTCT
>CAJZHU020000040.1:0-43695 GCA_916048285.2 Bellardia pandia
ATACGTATTTAAGTGAATTTTGGAAGTGGACTTTATATGGGGGTCTATGGTCAAACATGGACCGAATTAAAAAAAAATTTCGTTTTGAGATTTCTTTTTGTATGAAACTTATTTTTGCTGAATTTTGTCTTGATATTCCAATTTTATAGGCATTTATTGATCATTAAGCCATATTTCGGGAATATATATATTTGTATGGGGGCTATGAGAAATCATGGACCGATTCTTACTATTTTCCGCACACTTTCTTCTTTTATAGTACAAACAACGTATACAAAATTTCATGGTATTATCTGCAATAGTTTTCAAAATATTGCAATAAAATGGACGAAAAAATATCAAATTTTTATGGAGGTGGTCTCACATATTGGTTCATAACTCTGGTTGACCTGAACCGATTTTGCTGATTTTAAATAGCAAACTTCTCGAAAGCACTTCTGACAGAATTATTGAAGGTTTGGATCCCGAGTATATCTGGGGACTTCAAAAAACTGATTTCAACAGACAGACAGACAGACAGACAGACAGACAGACAGACGGACATGGCTTAATCGACTTCGCTATCTATAAGGATCCAGAATATATATACTTTATAGGGTCGGAAAATTTTTTTGTGGAAATTACACACGGAATGACAAACTTATATATACCCTTCTCACGATGGTGAAGGGTATAAAAAGGGGGTACAATCGGTTTTAGTGATTTTGCTCAAAAAAAAAAAAAAACAAAATCAAATAGGGCTTTTAGAGGAGATACCAGCAAAAAAAAATTTGTTGGCGGTTACGCCTATTTTCGAGGGGGCGGGCCCTTAAAGTTGAAAATATATAGGCCTATATCTCGGGAACTACTGGGTGTCTGATAATTTGTAATACATTAAATAAAAGGTATTAAAAATACCTTTCCAACGATATATATCATGATTATAAAATATGGACCGAATATGGGTTAAATCCGAAAAGAATATTTTTTTGACCCGAATTTTTTTGTTTTTTGGAAATGCTTCTATATGGCAGGTATGACAAATTATGGGCCGATCTTCTTAAATTTTGGAACAGTTATTTTCATGCATATGAGGATATTTCTCGTAGAATTTCAACATAATAACGGTATATTTAAGATATACATATATTAGTTTTTTTTTTTTTTTTTTTTTTTTGCTTTTAATTATTTATTGAATCTTCACTAGAGAGAAATAGTGTTTATATTTTAACAGCGTGTAACAATTTTCTTTGAGTCACAATAAATTAAACTATTAGACGATTTATATGTGAATGATTTGGGTTGGAATTTCAACTTTATAGTGATGTTTATAAGAGATTTATGAGCATTAAAGACATTTTCGGAAGTGAACTTTATATGGAGCCAAATATGAACCAATCATCATGAAATTTGGTGTGACGATTTACATATATATATATATGTATATAAATATGGATTATTTGTGTTGAATTTGAACTTGAAAATCGTTCTTATAAGAGATTTATGTGTATCTAAGTGATTTTCGGAAGTGGATTTTGTATGAGCCTATGTCGAAATATGGACCGCTACGAACACATATCGTTTTGAGGTATATGGTTGCATAAAAATTATTTTTGCTGAATTTTGGAAACTTTACTTTATTGTAAATTGCCGACAGTTTGTGTTGCGTGTGGGGAGCTACATGCAACTGCTCAATGCGATAAGTCGAAAACTGACTCAAAAATCAAAAAATGCAGTAACTGCGGAGGTAATCATACCGCAAATTATAGAGGTTGTCCAATTTACACTCATTTGAAAGGCATAAAAACCATCAAGACTTCAGTATTGCCTAATCATCCTCAACAGCAAAATTTTGCATCGAGTGACAATTTCCCTCAATTGTTACGGTCAACTAGTCATGTGAACGCGCCAAGTTCTAGACAAGTTTCTTACGCAAACGTGGTTAAATCTAATATGCCAGGCCTGGAGCAGGTACCTAAACCCCAATATTCTGAGCCGCATATCAACAATCTAGAGACAACATTGCAGACACTTGTCCAAAACTATGAACACTTTTACGACCACCATGACATCCATGATGCAGGAAATGCTGAAAATGCAATCCACTATCTTGCAAGCCATTTTAAAGAAATGATTTATTTAAAAAATTTGTTTCTGGAACGCGAACGGCCTCCGCCAACATAAAAATGAACTGAATACTTCCTGATGGATAAGCAGATTGATGTTATGATGATTGCTGAAACTCACTTGACGTCGACAGGGTACTTCAAAATTAATGGCTACGAGTTCTACGATACTAAAGACCCCCGCGGAAGAGCTTGTGGAGGTTCGGCAATTCTTATAAAGAACAGAATAAAGCATTATCTAATGAATAACATAAGTGAGGATTACCTCCAAGCAACAAACATTTGCATTGAATTCTGTCAATACAAATTTGTTTTATCATCGATTTATTCTCCGCCTCGATTTTCAATAAAAGAACACCAATACCATAACTTCTTTAAATCCCTTGGAGCTAGATTTTTAGTTGCTGGTGACTTTAACGCCAAACACACATTTTGGGGTTCACGTCTGGTAACCCCAAAGGGTCGCGTACTCTTCAACACCATTGCTAAAATGGGCTTAGATGTACTCTCAAGTGGACATCCCACCTATTGGCCGACGGACCGACGGAAGATTCCCGATGTTATTGACTTTGGGGTAGTGAAAAATATCCCTGTAGAATGGATGCAAGTGGATCCCTCACTGGACTTGTCCTCAGATCACTCTCCTACTATCATTTCAATGCATTTCCCTCAAGTGTGTGGTTCTCCATTTATGAACATGACTAAGACCCGAGTAAGTTGGATAAAATACAAAAAGTATTTAAGTTCTCATTGCACGGAAAATGTTGTGTTGAGAACTACCGACGATATTGATGAGTCGATTGGCAACTTTACCGAGGACCTTCGACGAGCTGTGCATCACGCTTCCACTTATCACGTTGAATGTAGAAATAAGACAAACAGAACTTATTTCTCTGAACTCGAACATCTCCTATCAGAAAAAGAAGAATGAGAAGAGAGTGGCAAATTCACAGGTCTCCTGAACTGAAAGCTAGACTACGGGAATGCAGAGATATACTAAGACATTTCTTAGAAACCCAAAGAACGGCCTCACTTAGATCTTACTTGGAAGGTCTTGATAGTACCCCACAATCTGACTACTCGTTATGGAGGGCGGCAAGAGGTTTAAAAAGTCCAGTGAGAGGAAAACCTCCTTTGCGAAATCCGACTGGTGACTGGGCTAGAAATGATTCCGAGAAAGGGACATTATTTGTTAACCATTTGAGAAATGTGTTTACTATAAACAACTCAAATAATAACGAATCTGATTTGCCACCACTTGTTATAAGGCCTCCTGTGCCTCTAAGACTAAACTCTCGTGATGTCCAAAACGCTATTGGTACTCTGAACCTTAGAAAGGCTCCAGGTATGGATAAAATCAGTCAGCAATAAATGCTTGTGGAGTTACCTCGTGTAGCAAGAAGAATTATCCTCTTTATCTTCAACGCTATTTTACGCCTAGAATACTATCCTGCAGATTGGAAGGTGTCTATGATCACTATGATTCCTAAGTCAGGGAAGGACCACACCAAAGTGGAGTCATATAGGCCAATTAGTCTACTGCCGACAATTTCAAAACTGTTTGAAAAATTGTTAATGACTAAGTTGACTCCAATTCTGAATGACACTGAATGTATTCCTAATCATCAATTCGGCTTCAGAGCTAAACACAGCACCATCGAACAAACACACAGATTGGTAAATGTGATAAGAGGGTCGTTTGAAGACAAAAAATACTGCTCCGCCCTTTTCATTGATGTGTCGCAAGCGTTCGACAAAGTTTGGCATGACGGTTTAATGCACAAAATAAAATTAACTCTGCCTGCTAACACCCATAAACTCATGGAAAGTTATTTATACGGTCGCAAATTTAAAATCAAAGAAGGTGATTTTTTAAGTACCGCTCAGCAAATTGAATCAGGTGTGCCACAGGGTAGCATACTGGGTCCTACTTTATATTTGATATATGCCTCCGACATGCCGTCAGACCCCAAAATCCATACGTCAACTTTTGCAGACGATACAGCCTTTATCAGCGTCCATAAGGACCACCAAGTTGCATCACAGAATTTGCAGAATTATGTTTATAAGCTAGAGAATTGGCTAGAGCTTTGGAAAATCAGGGTTAACGAACAAAAATGTATTCATATAACTTTCACATTGCGAAAAGATACCTGCTCGTTCATCAGAATAAATAATCAAATTATCCCGCAACACAATGAAGTCAAATACCTCGGCATTCACCTCGACCGCCGTTTAACTTGGAAGTCTCATATTGAAGCGAAACTTACACAAATGAGATTAAAAGCAGTGCAACTTAATTGGCTAATCGGCAGAAACTCTACATTGAAATTGGATTGCAAACTTTTGTTGTACAATGCAATACTAAAGCCAATCTGGTGCTATGGAATTCAATTATGGGGTACTGCCTCAGCATCCAACATTAAAAAAATTCAAAGGGGTCAAAATAAAATTCTACGTATAATTACTGCAGCACCTTGGTATGTTAAAAATTCTCGAATCCACAAAGATCTAGGCGTGCCATTAGTAAAAGTCGAATTTACAAAATATGCGTCAAAGTATGTCAGCAAACTTGAAAACCATCCAAACCCACTTGCAAGAGACATCCTTAACTTTAGTGGCCACAATCGGTTGAGAAGGAGGGATACCCTTGCTTTAACTCAAGCGCAAAACAGATGACTGGATCAGTTGATGTGAAATTTTTTAGTATCATAAAAATTTTTGTCTAGCACTGGCTGGGCTTATTATTTTATTTTTAGTATTAAGATTTGAACGTTGAACAATGAAATTTTAACCAAACATTCTGTGTTCCATCGAAACGGTATTGAAAATGTGCAAAATAAAACACAAGTTTCAGACAACCTCGATATTTTTCAGTTATTTTTTTGAAATTTTCTTCTAGTGTATTGCAGATAATATCATGAAATTTAGCACATTTTATTTTTATTATACAAGGACAAGTCCTGCTGAAAATGACAAGATTCGCTCTACGACTTCTCATAGCCCCCATACAAATATCTTCCCGGGATATGGCTTTATGGTACATAAAGGTTTATAGAAAAGCAGTTTTCAAAATTAAGTAAAGTTTCCAAAATTCAGCAAAAATAATTTTTATGCAACCATATATGTACCTCAAAACGATATGTGTTCGTAGCGGTCCATATTTCGACATAGGCTCATACAAAATCCACTTCCGAAAATCACTTAGATACACATAAATCTCTTATAAGAACGATTTTCAAGTTCAAATTCAACACAAATAATCCATATTTATATACATATATATATATATGTAAATCGTCACACCAAATTTCATGATGATTGGTTCATATTTGGCTCCCATATAAAGTTCACTTCCGAAAATGTCTTTAATGCTCATAAATCTCTTATAAACATCACTATAAAGTTGAAATTCAACCCAAATCATTCACATATAAATCGTCTAATAGTTTAATTTATTGTGACTCAAAGAAAATTGTTACACGCTGTTAAAATATAAACACTATTTCCCTCTAGTGAAGATTCAATAAATAATTAAAAGCAAAAAAAAAAAAAAAAAAAAAAAAAAAAAAACTAATATATATCTTAAATATACCGTTATTATGTTGAAATTCTACGAGAAATATCCTCATATGCATGAAAATAACTGTTCCAAAATTTAAGAAGATCGGCCCATAATTTGTCATACCTGCCATATAGAACCATTTCCAAAAAACAAATAAATTCGGGTCAAAAAATATTCTTTTCGGATTTAACCCATATTCGGTCCATATTTTATAATCATGATATATATCGTTGGAAAGGTATTTTTAATACCTTTTATTTAATGTATTACAAATTATCAGACACCCAGTAGTTCCCGAGATATAGGCCTATATATTTTCAACATTAAGGGCCCGCCCCCTCTAAAATAGGCGTGACCGCCAACAAACTTTTTTTTTGCTGGTATCTCCTCTAAAAGCCCTATTTCATTTTGTTTTTTTTTTTTTTTTTTTTTTTTTTTGAGCAAAATCACTAAAACCGAATTGTACCCCTTTTTTATACTCTGTTTGTTAAATTACACTGAAGATTATTAGGAACATCAGACAGACTCTGTAAATTATGGTAAGAATTGGTAATTAAATCAATTGTAATACATTAAATAAAAGGTATTAAAAATACCTTTCCAACGATATATATCATGATTATAAAATATGGACCGAATATGGGTTAAATCCGAAAAGAATATTTTTTGACCCGAATTTATTTGTTTTTTGGAAATGCTTCTATATGGCAGGTATGACAAATTATGGGCCGATCTTCTTAAATTTTGGAACAGTTATTTTCATGCATATGAGGATATTTCTCGTAGAATTTCAACATAATAACGGTATATTTAAGATATATATTAGTATTAACGTGGATTTCGGTAGTGGACCTTATGTGGGGGAGATAGTCAAATATGGACCGATATTCTCAAAATCCAGCAGTTTGATTTAGGCATGTATGTAAATGATCCGTGTAAAATTTTGGATTGGTACCCTTATTTATAAGAGATTTATGAGTATTAAAGTGATTTTCGGAAGAGGGCTTTATATGGGGCATACGGTTAAAAATAGACCGAAATTAACAAAATTGTGTGAAATGATTTTTGTATATATGTAAATGATCTGTACAAAGTTTGGAGTCGGTAACGATATTTATACAATATATATAGGGAAAAATGTCTTTTTCAGATGTGGTCCTTGTATGGGAGCTATGACCAGTTGTGGGCCGACCACCATAAAATTTAGTACAACAATTTATTTGCCTATAAAGAGTATTTATGTCAAATTTTAGCCGTTTAACATTATTTATATCTGTTTTATGCGTGTTTAAGTGAATTTTGGAAGTGGACTTTATATGGGGTCTATGGTCAAATATGGACCGAACTAAAAAAAATTTCGGTTTGTGATTTCTTTATGTATAAAACTTATTTTTGCTGAATTTTGTCTTGATATTCCAATTTTATAGGCATTTATTTATCATTAAGCCATATTTCGGGAATATATATATTTGTATGGGGGCTATGAGAAATCATGGACCGATTCTTACTATTTTCCGCACACTTTCTTCTTTTATAGTACAAACAACGTATACAAAATTTCATGGTATTATCTGCAATATATTTCAAAATATTGCAATAAAATGGACGAAAAATATCAAATTTTTATAGAGGTGGTCTCACATATTGGTTCATAACTCTGGTTGACCTAAACCGATTTTGCTGATTTTAAATAGCAAACTTCTCGAAAGCACTTCTGACAGAATTTTTGAAGGTTTGGATCCCGAACATGTCTTGGGACTTCAAAAAACTGATTTCAACATCCAGACAGACAGACAGACATACAGACGGACATGGCTCAATCGACTTCGCTATCTATAAGGATCCAGAATATATATACTTTATAGGGCCGGAAAATTATATTGTGGAAATTTCACACGGAATGACAAACTTATATATACCCTTCTCACGATGGTGAAGGGTATAACAAGTAAGAGTGCTATATTCGGCTGTGCCGAATCTTAAATACCCTTCACCTAAGCGTAATAAGAAATACAGAAACTACACTAGACTAGAATATCCTAATTCTGTGTTTTCTATTCAGTCTTAGTGCAAATTTTATTAGTATTTGATATATTACGACCAACATAATTTATGTTAAATATTTTGAAATTTTGTCTAATTTTCACCATTTTTAATTGATTTAATTACCAATTCTTACCATTTAATTGATTTAATTACCAATTCTTACCATAATTTACAGAGTTTGTCTGATGTTCATAATAATCTTGAGTGTAACTTAACAAACAGAGTATAAACAAGTAAGAGTGCTATATTCGGCTGTGCCGAATCTTAAATACCCTTCACCTAAGCGTAATAAGAAATACAGAAACTACACTAGACTAGAATATCCTAATTCTGTTTTCTATTCAGTCTTAGTGCAAATTTTATTAGTATTTGATATATTGTTTGAAAGACAATTTTACGACCAACATAATTTATGTTAAATATTTTGAAATGTTGTCTAATTTTTACCATTTTAATTGATTTAATTATCAATTCTTACCATAATTTACAGAGTCTGTCTGATGTTCCTAATAATCTTCAGTGTAATTTAACAAACAGAGTATAAAAAAGGGGTACAATTCGGTTTTAGTGATTTTGCTCAAAAAAAAAAAAAAAAACAAAATGAAATAGGGCTTTTGGAGGAGATACCAGCAAAAAAAAAATTTGTTGGCGGTCACGCCTATTTTCGAGGGGGCGGGCCCGTAAAGTTGAAAATATATAGGCCTATATCTCGGGAACTACTGGGTGCTTGATAATTTGTAATACACTAAATAAAAGGTATTAAAAATACCTTTCCAACGATATATATCATGATTATAAAATGTGGACCGAATATGGGTTAAATCCGAAAATAATATTTTTTGACCCGAATTTATTTGTTTTTTGGAAATGGTTCTATATGGCAGCTATGAAAAATTATGGGCCGATCTTCTTAAATTTTGGAACAGTTATTTTCATGCATATGAGGATATTTCACCTCGAATTTCAACATAATAACGGTATATTTAAGATATATATTAGTATTAACGTGGATTTCGGTAGTGGACCTTATGTGGGGGACATAGTCAAATATGGACCGATATTCTCAAAATCCAGCAGTTTGATTTAGGCATGTATGTAAATGATCCGTGTAAAATTTTGGATTGGTACCCTTATTTATAAGAGATTTATGAGTATTAAAGTGATTTTCGGAAGAGGGCTTTATATGGGGCATACGGGTAAAAATAGACCAAAATTCACAAAATTTTGTGGAATGATTTTTGTATATATTTAAATGATCTGTGCAAAGTTTTGAGTCGGTACCGATATTTATACAATATATATAGGGAAAAATGTCTTTTTCAAATGTGGTCCTTGTATGGGAGCTATGACCAATTTTGGGCCGACCACCATAAAATTTAGTACAACAATTTATTTGCCTATAAGGAGTATTTATATCAAATTTTAGCCGTTTAACATTATTTATATCTGTTTTATACGTATTTAAGTGAATTTTAGAAGTGGACTTTATATGGGGTCTATGGTCAAACATGGACCGAACTAAAAAAAATTTCGTTTTGCGATTTCTTTTTGCATAAAACTTATTTTTGCTGAATTTTGTCTTGATATTCCAATTTTATAGGCATTTATGTATAATTGAGCAATATTTCGGGAAGATTTTTGTATGGGGGCTATGACCAATTTTGGGCCGACCACCATAAAATTTAGTACAACAATTTATTTGCCTATAAGGAGTATTTATGTCAAATTTTAGCCGTTTAACATTATTTATATATGTTTTATACGTATTTAAGTGAATTTTGGAAGTGGACTTTATATGGGGTCTATGGTCAAACATGGACCGAATTAAAAAAAAATTTCGTTTTGAGATTTCTTTTTGTATGAAACTTATTTTTGCTGAATTTTGTCTTGATATTCCAATTTTATAGGCATTTATTGATCATTAAGCCATATTTCGGGAATATATATATTTGTATGGGGGCTATGAGAAATCATGGACCGATTCTTACTATTTTCCGCACACTTTCTTCTTTTATAGTACAAACAACGTATACAAAATTTCATGGTATTATCTGCAATAGTTTTCAAAATATTGCAATAAAATGGACGAAAAATATCAAATTTTTATGGAGGTGGTCTCACATATTGGTTCATAACTCTGGTTGACCTGAACCGATTTTGCTGATTTTAAATAGCAAACTTCTCGAAAGCACTTCTGACAGAATTATTGAAGGTTTGGATCCCGAGTATATCTGGGGACTTCAAAAAACTGATTTCAACAGACAGACAGACAGACAGACAGACAGACAGACAGACGGACATGGCTTAATCGACTTCGCTATCTATAAGGATCCAGAATATATATACTTTATAGGGTCGGAAAATTTTTTTGTGGAAATTACACACGGAATGACAAACTTATATATACCCTTCTCACGATGGTGAAGGGTATAAAAAGGGGTACAATTCGGTTTTAGTGATTTTGCTCAAAAAAAAAAAAAAAAAACAAAATGAAATAGGGCTTTTGGAGGAGATACCAGCAAAAAAAAAATTTGTTGGCGGTCACGCCTATTTTCGAGGGGGCGGGCCCGTAAAGTTGAAAATATATAGGCCTATATCTCGGGAACTACTGGGTGCTTGATAATTTGTAATACACTAAATAAAAGGTATTAAAAATACCTTTCCAACGATATATATCATGATTATAAAATGTGGACCGAATATGGGTTAAATCCGAAAATAATATTTTTTGACCCGAATTTATTTGTTTTTTGGAAATGGTTCTATATGGCAGCTATGAAAAATTATGGGCCGATCTTCTTAAATTTTGGAACAGTTATTTTCATGCATATGAGGATATTTCACCTCGAATTTCAACATAATAACGGTATATTTAAGATATATATTAGTATTAACGTGGATTTCGGTAGTGGACCTTATGTGGGGGACATAGTCAAATATGGACCGATATTCTCAAAATCCAGCAGTTTGATTTAGGCATGTATGTAAATGATCCGTGTAAAATTTTGGATTGGTACCCTTATTTATAAGAGATTTATGAGTATTAAAGTGATTTTCGGAAGAGGGCTTTATATGGGGCATACGGGTAAAAATAGACCAAAATTCACAAAATTTTGTGGAATGATTTTTGTATATATTTAAATGATCTGTGCAAAGTTTTGAGTCGGTACCGATATTTATACAATATATATAGGGAAAAATGTCTTTTTCAAATGTGGTCCTTGTATGGGAGCTATGACCAATTTTGGGCCGACCACCATAAAATTTAGTACAACAATTTATTTGCCTATAAGGAGTATTTATATCAAATTTTAGCCGTTTAACATTATTTATATCTGTTTTATACGTATTTAAGTGAATTTTAGAAGTGGACTTTATATGGGGTCTATGGTCAAACATGGACCGAACTAAAAAAAATTTCGTTTTGCGATTTCTTTTTGCATAAAACTTATTTTTGCTGAATTTTGTCTTGATATTCCAATTTTATAGGCATTTATGTATAATTGAGCAATATTTCGGGAAGATTTTTGTATGGGGGCTATGACCAATTTTGGGCCGACCACCATAAAATTTAGTACAACAATTTATTTGCCTATAAGGAGTATTTATGTCAAATTTTAGCCGTTTAACATTATTTATATATGTTTTATACGTATTTAAGTGAATTTTGGAAGTGGACTTTATATGGGGTCTATGGTCAAACATGGACCGAATTAAAAAAAAATTTCGTTTTGAGATTTCTTTTTGTATGAAACTTATTTTTGCTGAATTTTGTCTTGATATTCCAATTTTATAGGCATTTATTGATCATTAAGCCATATTTCGGGAATATATATATTTGTATGGGGGCTATGAGAAATCATGGACCGATTCTTACTATTTTCCGCACACTTTCTTCTTTTATAGTACAAACAACGTATACAAAATTTCATGGTATTATCTGCAATAGTTTTCAAAATATTGCAATAAAATGGACGAAAAATATCAAATTTTTATGGAGGTGGTCTCACATATTGGTTCATAACTCTGGTTGACCTGAACCGATTTTGCTGATTTTAAATAGCAAACTTCTCGAAAGCACTTCTGACAGAATTATTGAAGGTTTGGATCCCGAGTATATCTGGGGACTTCAAAAAACTGATTTCAACAGACAGACAGACAGACAGACAGACAGACAGACGGACATGGCTTAATCGACTTCGCTATCTATAAGGATCCAGAATATATATACTTTATAGGGTCGGAAAATTTTTTTGTGGAAATTACACACGGAATGACAAACTTATATATACCCTTCTCACGATGGTGAAGGGTATAAAAAGGGGTACAATCGGTTTTAGTGATTTTGCTCAAAAAAAAAAAAAAACAAAATCAAATAGGGCTTTTAGAGGAGATACCAGCAAAAAAAAATTTGTTGGCGGTTACGCCTATTTTCGAGGGGGCGGGCCCTTAAAGTTGAAAATATATAGGCCTATATCTCGGGAACTACTGGGTGTCTGATAATTTGTAATACATTAAATAAAAGGTATTAAAAATACCTTTCCAACGATATATATCATGATTATAAAATATGGACCGAATATGGGTTAAATCCGAAAAGAATATTTTTTGACCCGAATTTTTTTGTTTTTTGGAAATGCTTCTATATGGCAGGTATGACAAATTATGGGCCGATCTTCTTAAATTTTGGAACAGTTATTTTCATGCATATGAGGATATTTCTCGTAGAATTTCAACATAATAACGGTATATTTAAGATATACATATATTAGTTTTTTTTTTTTTTTTTTTTTTTTTGCTTTTAATTATTTATTGAATCTTCACTAGAGAGAAATAGTGTTTATATTTTAACAGCGTGTAACAATTTTCTTTGAGTCACAATAAATTAAACTATTAGACGATTTATATGTGAATGATTTGGGTTGAATTTCAACTTTATAGTGATGTTTATAAGAGATTTATGAGCATTAAAGACATTTTCGGAAGTGAACTTTATATGGGAGCCAAATATGAACCAATCATCATGAAATTTGGTGTGACGATTTACATATATATATATATGTATATAAATATGGATTATTTGTGTTGAATTTGAACTTGAAAATCGTTCTTATAAGAGATTTATGTGTATCTAAGTGATTTTCGGAAGTGGATTTTGTATGAGCCTATGTCGAAATATGGACCGCTACGAACACATATCGTTTTGAGGTATATGGTTGCATAAAAATTATTTTTGCTGAATTTTGGAAACTTTACTTTATTGTAAATTGCCGACAGTTTGTGTTGCGTGTGGGGAGCTACATGCAACTGCTCAATGCGATAAGTCGAAAACTGACTCAAAAATCAAAAAATGCAGTAACTGCGGAGGTAATCATACCGCAAATTATAGAGGTTGTCCAATTTACACTCATTTGAAAGGCATAAAAACCATCAAGACTTCAGTATTGCCTAATCATCCTCAACAGCAAAATTTTGCATCGAGTGACAATTTCCCTCAATTGTTACGGTCAACTAGTCATGTGAACGCGCCAAGTTCTAGACAAGTTTCTTACGCAAACGTGGTTAAATCTAATATGCCAGGCCTGGAGCAGGTACCTAAACCCCAATATTCTGAGCCGCATATCAACAATCTAGAGACAACATTGCAGACACTTGTCCAAACTATGAACACTTTTACGACCACCATGACATCCATGATGCAGGAAATGCTGAAAATGCAATCCACTATCTTGCAAGCCATTTTAAAGAAATGATTTATTTAAAAATTTGTTTTTGGAACGCGAACGGCCTCCGCCAACATAAAAACGAACTGGAACACTTCCTGATGGATAAGCAGATTGATGTCATGATGATTTCTGAAACTCACTTGACGGCGACAGCGTACTTCAAAATTAATGGCTACGTGTTATATGATACTAAAGATCCACGCGGAAGAGCATGTGGAGGTTCGGCAATTCTTATAAAGAATAGAATAAAACATTATTTAATGAACAACATATGTGATGATTACCTACAAGCAACAAACATTTGTATTGAATTCTGTCAATTTTGTTTTATCATCAATTTATTCGCCACCTCGATTTTCAATAAAAGAACACCAATACTACAGCTTCTTCAATTCCCTTGGAGCTAGATTTTTAGTTGCTGGTGACTTTAACGCCAAACACACTTTTTGGGGTTCACGTCTGGTGACCCCGAAGGGTCGTGAACTCTTCAACACCATTGCAAAATTGGGATTAGATGTACTCTCAAGCGGGCATCCCACCTACTGGCCGACGGACCGACGGAAGATTCCCGATGTTATTGACTTCGGAGTAGTGAAAAATATCCCTGTAGAATCGATACAAGTGGAGCCTTCATTAGACTTGTCTTCAGATCACTCTCCTTCTATTATTTCAATGCGTTTCCTTCAAGGGAATGGCTCTCCATTTCGGGACATATCTAAACCCAGAGTAAGTTGGATAAAGTATAAAAAGTATTTAAGTTCCCACTGCACGGAAAATGTAGTGTTGAGAACTACCGAGGACATTGATGGGTCGATTGGCAAGTTTACTGAGGACATACGAAGAGCTGTACATCACGCCTCCACATACGACGTTGAGTGCAGAAGTGGGACAAATAGAACTTATTTCGCTGAACTCGATCATCTCCTGTCAGAAAAAAGAAGAGTTAGAAGAGAGTGGCAAATTCACAGGTCTCCTGAACTGAAAGCTAGGCTACGGGTATGCAGAGATATACTAAGAAATTTCTTAGAAACCCAAAGAATGGCTTCACTTAAATCTTACTTGGAGGGTCTTGATAGTACCCCACAATCTGACTATTCGTTATGGAAGGCGGCACGAGGTTTAAAAAGACCAGTTAGAGGAAAGCCTCCTCTGCGAAATCCGACTGGTGACTGGGGTAGAAATGATTCCGAGAAGGGGACTTTATTTGTTAACCATTTGAGAAATGTGTTTACTATAAACAACTCAAATAATGCATCTGATTTGCCTCCACTCGTTATTAGACCTCCTGTACCTCTAAGACTTAGCTTTAATGATGTTCAAAGCGCTATTGGTACTCTGAATCTTAAAAAAGCTCCAGGTATGGATAAAATCAGCAACAAAATGCTTGTGGAGTTACCTCGTGTAGCTAGAAGAATTATCCTCTTTATCTTCAATGCTATTTTACGCCTAGAATACTATCCTGCAGATTGGAAGGTATCTATGATTACCATGATTCCTAAGCCAGGGAAGGACCCTACTAAAGTAGAGTCATATAGGCCAATTAGTCTACTGCCGACAATTTCAAAACTGTTTGAAAAATTGTTATTGGCTAAGTTGATTCCAATTCTGAACGACACTCAATGTATCCCAAATCACCAATTCGGGTTCAGAGCTAAACACAGTACCATCGAACAAACACACAGATTAGTAAATGTGATAAGACGGTCGTTTGAAGAGAAAGAATACTGTTCCTCGCTTTTCATTGATGTTTCCCAAGCGTTCGACAAAGTCTGGCATGAAGGTTTAATGCATAAAATAAAATTATCTCTGCCTGCTAACACCCACAAACTTATGAAAAGTTATTTATATGATCGCAAATTTACAATCAAAGAAGGCGATTTTTTAAGCCCCGCTCAGCCAATTGAAGCAGGAGTACCCCAGGGTAGCATACTGGGTCCTACTTTATATTTGATTTATGCATCCGATATGCCGTTAGACCCCATAATACATACTTCAACTTTTGCTGACGATACAGCCTTTATCAGCGTTCATAAGGACCACCAAGTTGCATCACAGAATTTGCAGAATTATGTTTATAAACTAGAGAATTGGCTAGAGCTTTGGAAAATCAGGGTAAATGAACAGAAATGTATTCATATCACTTTCACATTGCGAAAAGATACCTGCTCGTCCATCAGAATAAATAATCAAATTATTCCTCAACATAATGAAGTCAAATACCTCGGCATTCACCTCGACCGCCGTTTAACTTGGAAGTCTCATATTGAAGCGAAACTTACACAAATGAGATTAAAAGCAGTGCAACTTAATTGGTTAATCGGCAGAAATTCTTCACTAAAGTTGGATTGCAAACTATTGTTGTACAATGCAATACTAAAGCCAATCTGGTGTTATGGAATTCAATTATGGGGTACTGCCTCAGCATCCAACATTGAAAAAATTCAAAGGGGTCAAAATAAGATTCTACGTACAATTACTGCAGCTCCATGGTATGTTAAAAATTCTCGAATCCACAAAGATCTAGGCATTCCTTTGGTAAAAGTCGAATTTACAAAACACGCCTCAAAATATGTCAGCAAACTTGAACACCATCCAAACCCACTTGCACGAGACATCCTTAACTTTAGTGGCCACAATCGGTTGAGAAGGAGGGATACCCTTGCTTTAACTCAAGCGCAAAACAGATGACTGGATCAGTGGATGTAAATTTTTTTGTAGTATCATAATATTTTGTCTAGCACTGGCTGGACTTATTATTTTCTTTTAGTATTAAGATTCGAAAACTTATTGTCATTTCATTTCTGAAGATTCAATAAAAAAAAAAAAAAAAAAAAAAAGGAAAATAAGAGATTTATGTGTATCTAAGTGATTTTCGGAAGTGGATTTTGTATGAGCCTATGTCGAAATATGGACCGCTACGAACACATATCGTTTTGAGGTATATGGTTGCATAAAAATTATTTTTGCTGAATTTTGGAAACTTTACTTAATTTTGAAAACTGCTTTTCTATAAACCTTTATGTACCATAAAGCCATATCCCGGGAAGATATTTGTATGGGGGCTATGAGAAGTCGTAGAGCGAATCTTGTCATTTTCAGCAGGACTTGTCCTTGTATAATAAAAATAAAATGTGCTAAATTTCATGATATTATCTGCAATACACTAGAAGAAAATTTCAAAAAAATAACTGAAAAATATCGAGGTTGTCTGAAACTTGTGTTTTATTTTGCACATTTTCAATACCGTTTCGATGGAACACAGAATGTTTGGTTAAAATTTCATTGTTCAACGTTCAAATCTTAATACTAAAAATAAAATAATAAGCCCAGCCAGTGCTAGGCAAAAATTTTTATGATACTAAAAAATTTCACATCAACTGATCCAGTCATCTGTTTTGCGCTTGAGTTAAAGCAAGGGTATCCCTCCTTCTCAACCGATTGTGGCCACTAAAGTTAAGGATGTCTCTTGCAAGTGGGTTTGGATGGTTTTCAAGTTTGCTGACATACTTTGACGCATATTTTGTAAATTCGACTTTTACTAATGGCACGCCTAGATCTTTGTGGATTCGAGAATTTTTAACATACCAAGGTGCTGCAGTAATTATACGTAGAATTTTATTTTGACCCCTTTGAATTTTTTTAATGTTGGATGCTGAGGCAGTACCCCATAATTGAATTCCATAGCACCAGATTGGCTTTAGTATTGCATTGTACAACAAAAGTTTGCAATCCAATTTCAATGTAGAGTTTCTGCCGATTAGCCAATTAATGGCGTTTTCTTTTCTGGCAAAAATGTTACACGTTTTTCCCATTTCGCATCTTTTTTAATTTGTTTGTGTTCTTTTCTGAAAAAATGCCAACACTGTTATAGTGTAGTGTGTTCTTTTCTATTAATGTCACACTATAAATTAAAAAAATGGTGCACCTTTCACACTCTGTATTTTTAGAGGGGGAGAATCGCACGATAAAACAGCTAACCAGTGATGCCAACTTTTGAGACTCAAAACGCGTAAACATTTTTGAAAAAAGGGCTAAATGAAAAAAAAATTCATATAAAACCACATCCAATTTTCTTTTTTTTCGCGTTTTGAGTTACTAAAATCCGGCTAAAGCTAGCCTGAAAAGGGCTAAGTTGACATCGCTGCAGCTGACATTTGTTTTGTTTGTGTTAAGAACCAAAAAAAAATTTTTCAAAATGGAAAATATTACTACTTTTTTATGTGCTGAAAAAATTTTGGATGACTTGTTGGATTCAGCTTCATCATCTGATGATGAAAAAATATTTTATATGATTATGGAAAGAAGTCCACAACCGCGAGTGAAAGGCTTTGTAGAGAACGTAATTAATGAATACTTTGAAGTTGATGTATGTCAAATTGCATAGGACAATATCTCCTACTTCTTATATATGTAATGTATGTTTATATATATATAATTTTTATAGTTTAAGAAGAATTTGCGTATTAGTCGGGAAGGTATCATTGGTCTTTTTAATAAATATTCATTGTCTTATTTCAAGCGATCTTACCAGGGAGTTATCTGCTTCTTCTTTTTTAACAAAAAAAAAAAAAAAAACAAAAACAGCTGTACATGAAAAAAAGTGTTACACTGTTGTAATTTTATGTTCTATTCTGACCATTAAAAATGCGACATCTTTAAAATGTGGGGTAAACATTATAAAAATGTACATAATAAAGGTGTAACATTTTATTTCAGAAAAGAAAACACCATAAGTTGCACTGCTTTTAATCTCATTTGTGTAAGTTTCGCTTCAATATGAGACTTCCAAGTTAAACGGCGGTCGAGGTGAATGCCGAGGTATTTGACTTCATTGTGTTGCGGGATAATTTAATTATTTATTCTGATGAACGAGCAGGTATCTTTTCGCAATGTGAAAGTTATATGAATACATTTTTGTTCGTTAACCCTGATTTTCCAAAGCTCTAGCCAATTCTCTAGCTTATAAACATAATTCTGCAAATTCTGTGATGCAACTTGGTGGTCCTTATGGACGCTGATAAAGGCTGTATCGTCTGCAAAAGTTGACGTATGGATTTTGGGGTCTGACGGCATGTCGGAGGCATATATCAAATATAAAGTAGGACCCAGTATGCTACCCTGTGGCACACCTGATTCAATTGGCTGAGCGGTACTTAAAAAATCACCTTCTTTGATTTTAAATTTGCGACCGTATAAATAACTTTCCATGAGTTTATGGGTGTTAGCAGGCAGAGTTAATTTTATTTTGTGCATTAAACCGTCATGCCAAACTTTGTCGAACGCTTGCGACACATCAATGAAAAGGGCGGAGCAGTATTTTTTGTCTTCAAACGACCCTCTTATCACATTTACCAATCTGTGTGTTTGTTCGATGGTGCTGTGTTTAGCTCTGAAGCCGAATTGATGATTAGGAATACATTCAGTGTCATTCAGAATTGGAGTCAACTTAGTCATTAACAATTTTTCAAACAGTTTTGAAATTGTCGGCAGTAGACTAATTGGCCTATATGACTCCACTTTGGTGTGGTCCTTCCCTGACTTAGGAATCATAGTGATCATAGACACCTTCCAATCTGCAGGATAGTATTCTAGGCGTAAAATAGCGTTGAAGATAACGAGGATAATTCTTCTTGCTAGACGAGGTAACTCCACAAGCATTTTATTGCTGATTTTATCCATACCTGGAGCCTTTCTAAGGTTCAGAGTACCAATAGCGTTTTGGACATCACGAGAGTTTAGTCTTAGAGGCACAGGAGGCCTTATAACAAGTGGTGGCAAATCAGATTCGTTATTATTTGAGTTGTTTATAGTAAACACATTTCTCAAATGGTTAACAAATAATGTCCCTTTCTCGGAATCATTTCTAGCCCAGTCACCAGTCGGATTTCGCAAAGGAGGTTTTCCTCTCACTGGACTTTTTAAACCTCTTGCCGCCCTCCATAACGAGTAGTCAGATTGTGGGGTACTATCAAGACCTTCCAAGTAAGATCTAAGTGAGGCCGTTCTTTGGGTATATCTTAGTATATCTCTGCATTCCCGTAGTCTAGCTTTCAGTTCAGGAGACCTGTGAATTTGCCACTCTCTTCTCATTCTTCTTTTTTCTGATAGGAGATGTTCGAGTTCAGAGAAATAAGTTCTGTTTGTCCTATTTCTACATTCAACGTGATAAGTGGAAGCGTGATGCACAGCTCGTCGAAGGTCCTCGGTAAAGTTGCCAATCGACTCATCAATATCGTCGGTAGTTCTCAACACAACATTTTCCGTGCAATGAGAACTTAAATACTTTTTGTATTTTATCCAACTTACTCGGGTCTTAGTCATGTTCATAAATGGAGAACCACACACTTGAGGGAAATGCATTGAAATGATAGTAGGAGAGTGATCTGAGGACAAGTCCAGTGAGGGATCCACTTGCATCCATTCTACAGGGATATTTTTCACTACCCCAAAGTCAATAACATCGGGAATCTTCCGTCGGTCCGTCGGCCAATAGGTGGGATGTCCACTTGAGAGTACATCTAAGCCCATTTTAGCAATGGTGTTGAAGAGTACGCGACCCTTTGGGGTTACCAGACGTGAACCCCAAAATGTGTGTTTGGCGTTAAAGTCACCAGCAACTAAAAATCTAGCTCCAAGGGATTTAAAGAAGTTATGGTATTGGTGTTCTTTTATTGAAAATCGAGGCGGAGAATAAATCGATGATAAAACAAATTTGTATTGACAGAATTCAATGCAAATATTTGTTGCTTGGAGGTAATCCTCACTTATGTTATTCATTAGATAATGCTTTATTCTGTTCTTTATAAGAATTGCCGAACCTCCACAAGCTCTTCCGCGGGGGTCTTTAGTATCGTAGAACTCGTAGCCATTAATTTTGAAGTACCCTGTCGACGTCAAGTGAGTTTCAGCAATCATCATAACATCAATCTGCTTATCCATCAGGAAGTATTCCAGTTCATTTTTATGTTGGCGGAGGCCGTTCGCGTTCCAGAAACAAATTTTTAAATAAATCATTTCTTTAAAATGGCTTGCAAGATAGTGGATTGCATTTTCAGCATTTCCTGCATCATGGATGTCATGGTGGTCGTAAAAGTGTTCATAGTTTGGACAAGTGTCTGCAATGTTGTCTCTAGATTGTTGATATGCGGCTCAGAATATTGGGGTTTAGGTTCCTGCTCCAGACCTGGCATATTAGATTTAACGACGTTTGCGTAAGAAACTTGTCTAGAACTAGGCGCGTTTACATGACTAGTGGACCGTAATAATTGAGGGAAATTGTCACTCGATGCCAAATTTGGCTGTTGAGGATGATTAGGCAATACTGAAGTCTTGTTGGTTCTTATGCCTTTCAAATGAGTGTAAATTGGACAACCTCTATAATTTGCGGTATGATTACCTCCGCAGTTACTGCATTTTTTGATTTTTGAGTCAGTTCTCGACTTATCGCATTGAGCAGTTGCATGTAGCTCCCCACACGCAACACAAACTGTCGGCAATTTACAATACGCCTTGGTGTGACCAAATTCTTGACAGTTGAGACACTGGACGGGTCCCTGACGCTTATGTGGTTCTTCCACGGTGATTCTACGATGCAGAAGGTACATCAGATTGTAGATGGGATGGGACTCGTTTTTCTTTAAGACAACATCTCCAGGTTCCAATTCTACCCTGAACATGGGCTGAGGGATCTTTTCACGGTTTCTAATATTCACTACGCTCTTGATTTTGAACCCTTTGTCCATTAAACCGGTCTTTATCTCCACAGGATCAACACATGGGTCTATACCCTTTAGAACGACTTGGAGTCCTTTTGCGCTTTTGAGCTGGTAGGTATAGAAATCCCTAGTCTCCCTTTCCAGCTGGTTGGACAATTTTCGAAAGTCATCTTCCTTATTCACTTGTATCTTTGTCTCGCAGATATTTCCATGTTTCATTGAGGTTACGCTAAACATGTTTTCACCTATTACAGCAACAATTCCTTGTACCAATTTACTGGAAGTCGGCTCTCTCAGATAAAAAACGTCTTCTTCGGAAGTTCTGGCTCATCCGTCTGGAGGAGAGCAAACCTATTTTGATCATTACTAACGGTCTTAGAAGCTTTTGCATTTGATGACACTTGAGCAGACTTCGGGCTCCTCTGTCGCTTGAGAACGGTTATGTACTTATCCATACCTACTTGTTTTTTGACTGCACTATTTGATGAAGATGATGTTTTTTCATCTGTTGAAATCACTATATTGGGCGAACAGGAACGACGCCGTTCTACGGCTCTTGTAGTGAGAAAATTTTCAGAGATTTTTTTATGGCTTCTTCCTCAGAGACCCATTTAGTTTTTCTAGACGAGCTAAGCTCTTTCTCAGAATTACATCTGAGAGGAACAACACTCATACAATTTTTATACGATTTTTAATGTTTTTTTTATATATTTTAACCTATTACGAGTTATTTTTTTCACTTTTTGTTTAATTTGAACTTTTTACACTTTTTCACCTATTACGATTTTTTCACCGAAAATTCAGCCGCACTAAAAGTAACACGTCCGAACAGTTCGATGAGACGATACTGAATATATTAGTATTAACGTGGATTTTGGTAGTGGACCTTATGTGGGGGATATAGTCAAATATGGACCGATATTCTGAAAATCCAGCAGTTTGATTTAGGCATGTATGTAAATGATCCGTGTAAAATGTTGGATTGGTACCCTTATTTATAAGAGATTTATGAGTATTAAAGTGATTTTCGGAAGAGGGCTTTATATGGGGCATACGGTTAAAAATAGACCGAAATTCACAAAATTTTGTGGGATGATTTTTGTATATATTAAAATGATCTGTGTAAAGTTTTGAGTCGGTACCGATATTTATACCTTAGTTTTGCTTAATTTTGTCTTGATATTCCAATTTTATAGGCATTTATGTA
This sequence comes from Bellardia pandia, assembly GCA_916048285.2. NCBI lineage: Eukaryota > Metazoa > Arthropoda > Insecta > Diptera > Calliphoridae > Bellardia > Bellardia pandia. Next base: position 22,365 of record CAJZHU020000040.1, read on the forward strand.
TAATAGAGCAATATTTCGGGAAGATTTTTGTATGGGGGCTATGACGCCGACCACCATAACATTTGGTACAAAAAATTTATTTGCCCTATAAAGAGTGTTTATGTCAAATTTTAGCCGTTTAACATTATTTATATCGGTTTTATATGTATTTAAGTGAATTTTGTAAGTGGACTTTATATGGGGTCTATGGTCAAATATGGACCGAACTAAAAAAAATTTCGGTTTGTGATTTCTTTTTGTATAAAACTTATTTTTGCTGAATTTTGTCTTGATATTCCAATTTTATAGGCATTTATTTATCATTAAGCCATATTTCGGGAATATGGTTATATGGGGCATACGGTTATATATTTGTATGGGGGCTATGAGAAATCATGGACCGATTCTTACTATTTTCCGCACACTTTCTTCTTTCATAGTACAAACAACGTATACAAAATTGCATGGTATTATCTGCAATATATTTCAAAATATTGCAATAAAATGGACGAAAAATATCAAATTTTTATAGAGCTGGTCTCACATATTGGTTCATAACTCTGGTTGACCTAAACCGATTTTGCTGATTTTAAATAGCAAACTTCTCGAAAGCACTTCTGACAGAATTATTGAAGGTTTGGATCCCGAACATATCTTGGGACTTCAAAAAACTGATTTCAACATCCAGACAGACAGACAGACAGACGGACATGGCTTAATCGACTTCGCTATCTATAAGGATCCAGAATATATACTTTATAGGGTCGGAAAATTATATTGTGGAAATTTCACACGGAATGACCAACTTATATATACCCTTCTCATGAAGGTGAAGGGTATAAAAAGGGGTACAATTCGGTTTTAGTGATTTTGCTCAAAAAAAAAAAAAAAAAAAAAACAAAATGAAATGAAATAGGGCTTTTAGAGGAGATACCAGAAAAAAAAAATTTGTTGGCGGTCACGCCTATTTTCGAGGGGGCGGGCCCTTAAAGTTGAAAATATATAGGCCTATATCTCGGGAACTACTGGGTGTCTGATAATTTGTAATACATTAAATAAAAGGTATTAAAAATACCTTTCCAACGATATATATCATGATTATAAAATATGGACGGAATATGAGTTAAATCCGAAAAGAATATTTTTTTGACCCGAATTTATTTGTTTTTTTGAAATGCTTCTATATGGCAGGTATGACAAATTATGGGCCGAACTTCTTAAATTTTTGGAACAGTTATTTTCATGCATATGAGGATATTTCACGTAGAATTTCAACATATTAACGGTATATTTAAGATATATATCAGAGACCTGCAACAAGTATGAACGAGCCGACTTATTCAAAAAAAAAAAAACAGAAAATTCAGCAACGAGTATAAATCATTTCCAACACTTGGTTCGAACTGCAATGTTTGAAAACAAAAATTCTTGTTTATACACAGTTTGTTTTTTGCATGTCGGCTTTGTTGTGCATGATCTGATTGGAATTGAACTAAAAACACACGAGCCACTTATAAGTAAAAAGCGGCTGGCAGAAAAATATGAAAACATAAAAAATGTGCATTTACTACCTATTTAACATTATTTCGTTGAAAAGAAAACTTATTTGACAAAGCAATGATAAAATTTGTAATATGTACAGTTTGTCAAATATATCTTTGCACAGCAAAAAAAATTAAAGAAAAAATGTAAAATGAGCTGCTTCATACATTTAACGACACAGTCGAACATTCATGTTCGCACAAAACAACAAATGAATAAAACACATGTTCGGCTAACAACACGTTGGCTTTGATGTAAAACGAGCTTCATACATTTAACGACACAGTCAGAATATTCCTGTTCGCAAAAAACAACCAGTGAATAAAACTGAATATTTGAAACGAACGGTTGCGTAAACGAGCGTTTTGTGCATTTGAACAAAAACGATTAAATCATAAAAAATCAATGTGCATGATTAAGTATACCCGAAAATTTAGTACTCGTTGCAGGTCCTCTGATATATATTAGTCTTGTGCCAAATCGTTCATTTTAGTGACCGGTCATTTTCGTTCAATCACTAAAAGTGACCCCGATCGTTCAATTCGTTCAATTGATCTTTTTTTCTTTTTTGTCCAGAATGAAAGGAAACATACAAAGAAAGTGACAAAAAAGTGAGAGCGATGCTACAACATTTGCAACAACTAGTGATCAAAACAAACTAAACAAAAACGAACCAAATTTAACAAAAATTTACTTGTTGAAAAATTTTGTGAGTTAACAACTGAAACAAAAAGGCATAACATAAAAAGACACATGAACGACATGAGCTGTCAATCACAAAATTGAGCGGTGCATCACTGAGCCAAAAGCGCTCAGTAAAGTAACCGGTTCACTTCGGTCACTTGTGTGAGTCGTTCAATTGAACGAGGTCGTTCATGAACGACACAACTCTAATATATATTACTATTAACGTGGATTTCGGTAGTGGACCTTATGTGGGGGATATAGTCAAATATGGACCGATATTCTCAAAATCCAGCAGTTAGATTTAGGCATGTATGTAAATGATCCGTGTAAAATTTTGGATTGCTACCCTTATTTATAAGCGATTTATGAGTATTAAAGTGATTTTCGGAAGAGGGCTTTATATGGGGCATACGGTTAAAAATAGACCGAAATTCACAAAATTTTGTGGGATGATTTTTGTATATATTAAAATGATCTGTGCAAAGTTTTGATATTTATACAATATATATGGGGAAAAAATGTATTTTTCAGATGTGGTCCTTGTATGGGAGCTATGACCAGTTCTGTACTGCGATTCACTAACTTTTTTTAACGATAATCGTATCGTTAAAATAAATATAACGAAAATTTATCGAATTTGCAATTCAGTAACATTTTTAACGATATTCGCTGTCGGCTGAAGTCAGCTGTTACTCTTAACAAGTTTTTCTCTCGTTATATTAGCGACAAAAATTTTAGTTGTGTTTATTTTTATCGATAAAGTGTATTTATTATATAAAGTGTGTATATAAGTTTATTTTGTGTTTAAAATGGCTTTTGAGTATTTGGCATACGAATTAGCAAGGGATGACCAAATTTTTTGATGTTTCAGCAGTTAATCGTCCGTATTCTTCGGGATTTGGACAATTCTTTTTCAGTTGACAGCGAAGGAATTTTTAAAAAAATTATACCGGACTCACTCCGGACTTGGCTGAAAATTTAATTTTTGAGTTAGATGATCAACTAAGAGGATCTAGAATAACATCTATATCGAGAGAAAAAGCAGGTAAGACATGCCAGATTCAAGTTAAAATGAAATTTTAAGTATTTTTATTAATTCTGTTAAATGCACTTAAAATGTATGTATATAAATGTAAATAAAATAACAAAATAAAAAGATAATTAAATCATACATTTTTTTACTTATCTTACTTAAGTCAAAATTTACAAAAATAAACAAAACTCCCATATTATGCACAATTCTATTTGTTTTTTTTTTCCATTCTCTTTTGTGCTTTTCGCTTATTTTGACACTTTGTACACAGAGGTGCCACATTTTATTAAATTAAATGAGTACAAAAAAACAGCTGTATACTATCGTTAAAAAAAAGTTACAGAATCACACAATCGTTACTGCAAACGACTATTTATGTCGACAAATGTTACGATTGTCGGATCGTTAAAAGTTAGTGAATCGCAGTACTGGGCCGACTACCATAAAATTTAGTACAACAATTTATTTGCCTATAAAGAGTATTTATGTAAAATTTTAGCCGTTTAACATTATTTATATCTGTTTTATATGTATTTAAGTGAATTTTGTAAGTGGACTTTATATGGGGTCTATGGTCAAATATGGACCGAACTAAAAAAAATTTCGGTTTGTGATTTCTTTTTGTATAAAACTTATTTTTGCTGAATTTTGTCTTGATGTTCCAATTTTATAGGCATTTATTTATCATTAAGCCATATTTCGGGAATATATATATTTGTATGGGGGCTATGAGAAATCATGGACCGATTCTTACTATTTTCCGCACACTTTCTTCTTTTATAGTACAAACAACGTATACAAAATTTCATGGTATTATCTGCAATATATTTCAAAATATTGCAATAAAATGGACGAAAAATATCAAATTTTTATGGAGGTGGTCTCACATATTGGTTCATAACTCTGGTTGACCTAAACCGATTTTGCTGATTTTAAATAGCAAACTTCTCGAAAGCACTTCTGACAGAATTATTGAAGGTTTGGATCCCAAATATATCTTGGGACTTCAAAAAACTGATTTCAACATCCAGACAGACAGACAGACGGACATGGCTTAATCGACTTCGCTATCTATAAGGATCCAGAATATATATACTTTATAGGGTCGGAAAATTATATTGTGGAAATTTCACACGGAATGACAAACTTATATATACCCTTCTCATGAAGGTGAAGGGTATAAAAAGGGGGTACAATTCGGTTTTAGTGATTTTGCTCAAAAAAAACAAAATGAAATAGGGCTTTTAGAGGAGATACCAGAAAAAAAAATTTGTTGGCGGTTACGCCTATTTTCGAGGGGGCGGGCCCTTAAAGTTGAAAATATATAGGCCTATATCTCGGGAACTACTGGGTGTCTGATAATTTGTAATACATTAAATAAAAGGTATTAAAAATACCTTTCCAACGATATATATCATGATTATAAAATATGGACCGAATATGGGTTAAATCCGAAAAGAATATTTTTTGACCCGAATTTATTTGTTTTTTGGAAATGGTTCTATATGGCAGGTATGACAAATTATGGGCCGATCTTCTTAAATTTTGGAACAGTTATTTTCATGCATATGAGGATATTTCTCGTAGAATTTCAACATAATAACGGTATATTTAAGATATATATTAATTTTTTTTTTTTTTTTTTTTTTTTTTTTTTGCTTTTAATTATTTATTGAATCTTCACTAGAGGGAAATAGTGTTTATATTTTAACAGCGTGTAACAATTTTCTTTGAGTCACAATAAATTAAACTATTAGACGATTTATATGTGAATGATTTGGGTTGAATTTCAACTTTATAGTGATGTTTATAAGAGATTTATGAGCATTAAAGACATTTTCGGAAGTGAACTTTATATGGGAGCCAAATATGAACCAATCATCATGAAATTTGGTGTGACGATTTACATATATATATATATATGTATATAAATATGGATTATTTGTGTTGAATTTGAACTTGAAAATCGTTCTTATAAGAGATTTATGTGTATCTAAGTGATTTTCGGAAGTGGATTTTGTATGAGCCTATGTCGAAATATGGACCGCTACGAACACATATCGTTTTGAGGTATATGGTTGCATAAAAATTATTTTTGCTGAATTTTGGAAACTTTACTTAATTTTGAAAACTGCTTTTCTATAAACCTTTATGTACCATAAAGCCATATCCCGGGAAGATATTTGTATGTGGGCTATGAGAAGTCGTAGAGCGAATCTTGTCATTTTCAGCAGGACTTGTCCTTGTATAATAAAAATAAAATGTGCTAAATTTCATGATATTATCTGCAATACACTAGGAGAAAATTTCAAAAAAATAACTGAAAAATATCGAGGTTGTCTGAAACTTGTGTTTTATTTTGCACATTTTCAATACCGTTTCGATGGAACACAGAATGTTTGGTTAAAATTTCATTGTTCAACGTTCAAATCTTAATACTAAAAATAAAATAATAAGCCCAGCCAGTGCTAGACAAAAATTTTTATGATACTAAAAAATTTCACATCAACTGATCCAGTCATCTGTTTTGCGCTTGAGTTAAAGCAAGGGTATCCCTCCTTCTCAACCGATTGTGGCCACTAAAGTTAAGGATGTCTCTTGCAAGTGGGTTTGGATGGTTTTCAAGTTTGCTGACATATTTTGATGATATTTTGTAAATTCGACTTTTACTAATGGCACGCCTAGATCTTTGTGAATTCGAGAATTTTTAACATACCAAGGTGCTGCAGTAATTATACGTAGAATTTTATTTTGACCCCTTTGAATTTTTTTAATGTTGGATGCTGAGGCAGTACCCCATAATTGAATTCCATAGCACCAGATTGGCTTTAGTATTGCATTGTACAACAAAAGTTTGCAATCCAATTTCAATGTAGAGTTTCTGCCGATTAGCCAATTAAGTTGCACTGCTTTTAATCTCATTTGTGTAAGTTTCGCTTCAATATGAGACTTCCAAGTTAAACGGCGGTCGAGGTGAATGCCGAGGTATTTGACTTCATTGTGTTGCGGGATAATTTGATTATTTATTCTGATGAACGAGCAGGTATCTTTTCCAAAGCTCTAGCCAATTCTCTAGCTTATAAACATAATTCTGCAAATTCTGTGATGCAACTTGGTGGTCCTTATGGACGCTGATAATGGCTGTATCGTCTGCAAAAGTTGACGTATGGATTTTGGGGTCTGACGGCATGTCGGAGGCATATATCAAATATAAAGTAGGACCCAGTATGCTACCCTGTGGCACACCTGATTCAATTGGCTGAGCGGTACTTAAAAAATCACCTTCTTTGATTTTAAATTTGCGACCGTATAAATAACTTTCCATGAGTTTATGGGTGTTAGCAGGCAGAGTTAATTTTATTTTGTGCATTAAACCGTCATGCCAAACTTTGTCGAACGCTTGCGACACATCAATGAAAAGGGCGGAGCAGTATTTTTTGTCTTCAAACGACCCTCTTATCACATTTACCAACCCTACAAGAACAGTGACGGTCATTTGACCGGTCAAATGACCGTCATTGCTTACAGATATATCGGTCATCCCGTAGAACAAAGTTTCTATCATTTTCTTAAGGCCAATATGAAAAAAATGATGGAAACTTTTGTGTACGTGTGATCTTGCATCCCTGTTTAACTAACAAGTTTAACCGTATGTAGAACATATGTCTGAACTGCTCACTCTAATACTATTTACAGATCAGCGTTGATAGAAATATTGGTCACATTTGATTAAACAACAATGATGGATATATCGGTCACCGCTGACTTGTCAAACTTGACGGATATATCGGTCATCGCTGACATATCAAACGTGATGAATTTATTCGTCAACGTTGATGGACATTCCAGTTCAAATAAAACACGGTTTTTTCAATTAGTTTCATATGTATTTTAAAATTACATAATAAAATTACATATTACAAACTTAAAAAATATGGAAATTAATTAAATAAGAAAATAAATAAATGTAATTATAAATAAAAATAAAGAAATTGAAATTTAAAAAGAAAACAAAAATTAAATTTAGAATATGTAGAAATTAATTAAATGAAAGAAATTAAATAAAATAGAATAAATAAAAGAAAATAGATGAAATAAATATAATTATAAATAAAAATTATCGAATTGAATTTTAAAAAGGAAACAAATTGAAATTTAAAAAGAAAACAAATTGAAATTTAAAAAGAAAACAAAAATATGAAAATTAAATAAGTTAAAACTATTTTTTTGATTTTAAATATTTTTTTTGCTTATTTCTATGGTGGGCACGCTCCACCGCCTTCTTCACACTTCTCTCAAATTCCAGAGCACCTTGCTTTTGGAAAACATCTGCAATTTTTAAAAAATATTGAAACATATTAAATATTATAGGGATTAAAATATATGCATGCATGTATATACCTCTTAAAACTTTGTTTACAAGCATGAGGCTTGCCAATGAAAGTTTTTCCCACCTTCCATCCCAATTATATTGCTCTAACAGGTCATCCGTAAATGTTGCACGGATAACGCTGCCGACATCATCTGAAAGGCCTTTGGATTTTATGAAGAAGGAATTCTGTGAAGTGTTAAATAAGAAATTAAATACCTATATAGTATATTAAATTGCGTATTTTTGTTACCATTGCCTGAGCGAAATCAGAGGAGTCCAGCTTCTCCTCTAGTTCCTTCACGCCTTCAACGGTCCTCAAGGGGAGCAAACTGGCAACCTCGTCCAACGTTTTGTCGCACGTTTCCCCAGTCATACGGCAAATCGAGTCCTGGACTCTTTTGGCGGCCACTTTGCACTCCATCATTACTTTGGACTGTGCCATCATTTCCGCTCTTGTTGCACCCTGTAAGCATTTATTTTTGAAGACTAAATATAAGCATTTCTCAAACTATTAAATACTTACAGTCAGCTCCATCAAGTGCAACTTGTTAGCAATATTTTGCTGGTTTTCTGTAAGAGTAACCTGCCCTTTGCTTAATATGGCCTGATTGCTTATAATTTTTTCCACACTCTTTGTTAGGGTTATTTGGGCATTTTCTATTTTGTCCATTTTCGATTGCAACGTTTTTTGACCCTCCAATATTTGTTGTAGAAGTCCCTTAATGCCTAAAATGGAAAAGTTGTCAGTAAATTCGATTTACAAAAAATCTTTAAAAAAAATTACCTTCATTTTTTGGTAAGAAATTAACGTCTCCCAACGAATACGAAGTTCTTGGGAGTACTGGTTGGGCAGCGCTTATCTCTCCGCTGAAATCTTCCGAATTAAATAATACACTGCCTGAATCACTCATGTATAATAAAACATATTATTATTTAGGCTTATTATGAGAGCCTTTTTTTACAACGGCTCTTTGTTAATAGATTAAAGAAACAAATTTATTTTTCTCTTTAATCTATTATTATTATTATTATTATTATTATTATTATTATTATTATTATTATTATTATTAGTATTATTATTATTATTATTATTATTATTATTATTATTATTATTATTATTATTATTATTATTATTATTATTATTATTATTATTATTATTATTATTATTATTATTATTATTATTATTATTATTATTATTATTATTATTATTATTATTATTATTATTATTATTATTATTATTATTATTATTATTATTATTATTATTATTATTATTATTATTATTATTATTATTATTATTATTATTATTATTATTATTATTATTATTATTATTATTATTATTATTATTATTATTATTATTATTATTATTATTATTATTATTATTATTATTATTATTATTATTATTATTATTATTATTATTATTATTATTATTATTATTATTATTATTATTATTATTATTATTATTATTATTATTATTATTATTATTATTATTATTATTATTATTATTATTATTATTATTATTATTATTATTATTATTATTATTATTATTATTATTATTATTATTATTATTATTATTATTATTATTATTATTATTATTATTATTATTATTATTATTATTATTATTATTATTATTATTATTATTATTATTATTATTATTATTATTATTATTATTATTATTATTATTATTATTATTATTATTATTATTATTATTATTATTATTATTATTATTATTATTATTATTATTATTATTATTATTATTATTATTATTATTATTATTATTATTATTATTATTATTATTATTATTATTATTATTATTATTATTATTATTATTATTATTATTATTATTATTATTATTATTATTATTATTATTATTATTATTTTTATTATTATGAAAATGCATGGAAAAGGTTATGTAAGAGGGGTATGAGAAGAAACTTATCATCGTGTGGAATACAAAAATATTTATAATCTATATCTTCCCTTTTAATTAGTGCGGTTTCACTACTTAAGCCACTTGCAACAACGATTCCTAAGTCCCTAAAGGATTGAAAGGGTTGCTCAAAAAAATTTTCAGTTTTTCCGAAAACCTTGCATATAAATGTTTCCGTTTCGGATGCATTTCCTCTGTTGATGACTTTCATGGGCCCATATTTTTTGCTTAAGTAAAAACTATTCTTTTCCTTTTTGAAATTAATAGAAAAGCTTTGCAAACTTAACATATTTAGTGATTCAGATTTCTGATTTCGTCTTTCTTTCAGCCTTCGAGATATCTGCTCCAAAATTTTATTGGGTTTCTTGACAATTTTTTTAATAAATTGCATGTAGTTCTCGAATTTATATGCAGAAAAAGAATCCAGCTGCCCAAATTGTTTGACACAATCTGCTAAGTGTAGTAACCCATGGACATTAAAACTGACTAGCTCGTCTCCATATAATATGCCGAAAAATTTTACAAAATCTTCTAATAGGTTTTGGGACGTATCTGCCTCTATACTATGCGACCTTTCATTAGACAAAAGCCTTATAGCACAGTGTAATAATAAAAAATGGTAATATTGGTCACTAGATACACAATCTTTTAGAATAAAAATACCAGTGTACAATAAAAACTGCCTAAACTCAGTAGATTTCCAATTACATAATTCATCTAAACTTCTAGGTGCACGGCGAAACTCCGATGGAACATGTTTGGCAATTAAATTAATTTTTTCATTAATTTTATTTATATTCGATTTGCAAATCAAAAGTTTAAGCAATTTTTTAGTAACTCCTAAGTCAACTAAATGCATGCTATCTATGGGAAACTGAGAAACCATTCCAAAACCACAATCTTCTACCACACTTCTTCTGATTTTATATTCTTCCCTGTGATGAGACGGATTACATCGCGATTGAAATGTTACATCTGTTCTTGGAAGGCCAACTTCTTTCAAAAAACACACCCTTCTCTCCTTGTATAGCCCTTCTTGGCAACATTTGGAACAACCATTCTTCCCATTATGAGACACTACACCTGTGACGAACGCCCTAGCTGGAGAATCACAAACAAACAATCGAACATTGAACCGCACAAGCCTTTCATTAGAACCAACTTTTACACCATTTTCTTTAAGCACTTTCACCTCTTCACAAAAATCTTTCATGAAGGCATCCAAATTTTTTGGTTTTGTAAATCCTGAAAAGCAGCCGATCACGAATGGACTAACGTTCGGAAAGCCTACGACTGCCCCGAGAATAGGCCACAACACCCTGTTCGAACTTTTGAATAGTTTTAACCCATCAATTCCGACGTCGATTAAAATTTCATCTTTTTCAGCTAAATATTCGAATGGGCCCGAAAGAAAATGCTTTTGTATACCTAAGTATAAGAATTCGCCACCTGGAATAGTAGATATTGCAACCTTTTTTGTACTCGTACCTAAGAGAGTTTTGGCAGACAGCGGCAAGTCTTCCACACCTACCCTTTTCAATGTATGCAGCAAATCCTCTAACGCGTGTTGAGATATTTTATTCCTAAGAGCCCACGATTTGATCTCTTTACATTTTGTCTTATCTTCGCTATTCCCCGCTACTTCTACAAAAGAGGATGTGTTATGCCCTGACTCGCTTTGAACACTACTCCTATCATCATTCACACTTGCAACCTCATCAGCAAACAAACCTGCGGATGTGGATACAATAGGCACTGACTCTATTTTTTTATCACTGTTTTCACTAAAACACTTTTCCATTAATTTTTTATATTTTTTTATATTGGACTCATATGTCCTTTTTTCCTTTGATAGGCAGTTTTCAAAATGCCTTTTATTCATTTTTTTTTTATTTCGTGTAAATAATTAAAAACTTATCTTTTTTAAAATCACTTTATCACTTTTTTTATAATTTAATATGATTTTTTTAATTTTTTGCTTAAGTAAAAATTGTTGCTCTGTTTTCAATTGCACACAAACAATATATGCCATTTTCGGGGATTTACAGAAATTACTTAACTTACAAAAACAATTATGATAAATATATAAAAAATGCAACCCTATTGGTCAACGTTGATGAATATTTCTGTCATCAATGACAATCATATGTTTCTTATAATATTAAATTCTTATAAATGTATTTGTAAAAATATTTTATATGTATTAGTTTCAGTCATACATTTCTTGCAGGGAATCTGTGTGTTTGTTCGATGGTGCTGTGTTTAGCTCTGAAGCCGAATTGATGATTAGGAATACATTCAGTGTCATTCAGAATTGGAGTCAACTTAGTCATTAACAATTTTTCAAACAGTTTTGAAATTGTCGGCAGTAGACTAATTGGCCTATATGACTCCACTTTGGTGTGGTCCTTCCCTGACTTAGGAATCATAGTGATCATAGACACCTTCCAATCTGCAGGATAGTATTCTAGGCGTAAAATAGCGTTGAAGATAAAGAGGATAATTCTTCTTGCTACACGAGGTAACTCCACAAGCATTTTATTGCTGATTTTATCCATACCTGGAGCCTTTCTAAGGTTCAGAGTACCAATAGCGTTTTGGACATCACGAGAGTTTAGTCTTAGAGGCACAGGAGGCCTTATAACAAGTGGTGGCAAATCAGATTCGTTATTATTTGAGTTGTTTATAGTAAACACATTTCTCAAATGGTTAACAAATAATGTCCCTTTCTCGGAATCATTTCTAGCCCAGTCACCAGTCGGATTTCGCAAAGGAGGTTTTCCTCTCACTGGTCTTTTTAAACCTCTTGCCGCCCTCCATAACGAGTAGTCAGATTGTTACGGATTTTTTTTTGCCTTGCGTTTCTGTCTCTTAAAAAAGGAAAAAGAACAAATTACATGCATTTGTTGTTATATAAACCAACGATAAAATACATGCATTTTCCCCTTTTACGGACGTCGTTACTGTCGTCGCAGTTTAATGCTGCAGCATTTTAATTTCTCTTGATGCCAATTGGTATCTCTTCTAGTGTCACACTTCTTCTTATCCTCACATTCGTAAGTGATGTGATGATCCCGTTATTCTATTTAATGTCATACTTCTTCTTGTCCACACATTCGCAAGTGGTATGATAATCCCGTTGTTCTACTCAACCAATCAGGGAAGTGACACGTAGACTGATGCTGAGAAATGCGAAAAACATAAAGAAGGAATGAATTATCAACGTACGGTCGTTAGCGAGTAGAAGGAAAATTAAGAAGAAGTCGAATTTTTTTTGTTGAGGATAACGAGTTTTAACAACGGAGAAGTCAGTTGTAAATTAACAGCCTACAAGAAAAAGCCTAAAATAATTATAGTGCGGATATTGTCGCGAAGTAAAAAAAATAAGAAAAAACTAAAAGTGTTAGTGAAAAATTAAGTTGTATAATAAAATATAACGCGGCTTTAAGAAATTTTCTCGTTAAAATAAACTGATGAAAAAGCTCAAGAAGAAAAAAAGAAATACGTGGCATTAGGCTTAAAAGAATTTTATTAACCATATTTAAGTGATACTTTTTTTGAATCTGTGTTCCTAAATAACAAATCATGGAAATTAAACTCATAAAATTTGTTAATATACAAAATAAAAATAAAAAGGATATTTATTAAAATTAAGCTAAATTTTTTTAAAAAACAGTGAAAAATAAGTCTTCAATCTTAAAAATGTGTTTTATAATTATAAATAGAATTAAAAAAATTATAAGAAAATATTTTTCTACAACTGGCTCATTCGATTAGTTGTAAAATGGAATACTTTTATATATATATTAGTTTTGAAGCTATTGACAAATTTGTCATTCAAAATAAAACAACGATATACATGAAAAAAAACAGAAAATTTGAGAAGTTAAAACAACAATGGTGAAAAATTATAGTAAAATTGCTCAAAATTAACAAAAAACATAAAAATATCTTCAGAAAATAAATTAAATATACAATATACAGTAAAATAAATAACAGAGTGAAAATTTTTATATTTTTTTTTGGATTTAAGAAGGAAAAAAAATCATCCTTATAAAGAAAAAGTCATCCTTACAAAGAAAAAGTCATCCTTATAAAGAAAAAGGTAAATCAAGAAATAAAAAAAAATACCACAGAACAGCAAATGAGTAATTTACACAAATAAAAACATAAAAAAATTAAACAATTAGAACTAAATTCAAAAACAAAATTACAAATCTCTGTACAAAGAAAAAAAATCTAAAACCCAGGTGGGAGTGCGAACCAAAATTGATTTTTGAACAACAACATCAAAACAACAACATCGAAATCAACAACGTCGAAACCAGCAACACCGAAATCGACAACGTCGAAACCAGCAACACCGAAATCAACAACGTCGAAACCAGCAACATCGAAATCAACAACGTCGAAACCAGCAACATCAAATCAACAACATCCAGACCAACAACATCGAAGACATCGAACACATCATAAATAATTTAAGTATAGATTTTTTCTTTCCTTATAAATATTTACTTATGTTTATACCTAAGATATTTACTAAATTTTCTTTGTATATACCTACTAACCTTTAACTTTAAGTCCTTATTCTTATTAAATTGTGAATTGAATTGAAATGATGAAACGCTAATTATTTAATTAAATGGATGCTAGGAAGAATAGGGCCATGGTAAGTAGATAAGTAGAGAAACGGTTGTATTTTAGGGACAGTTATAAATTAGGGGTAATCTTACTGTCAAGGCGTTGAACAATTGGGTGGGAGAATTGTACCCTACATGACATATCACCTCGTCATGGCTTAATTTGTAAACTAATATGTTTTTTTTTTAATTACTTTCTATATGAGCTTTTGAATTTCTTTACATACTCTGAGGTATTTTTAAGGCATGACATGAGTATGTTATATGCTTACGCTTTCGGATTACGGGTTAAGAACTATTTCTACCAAAGAGCTAGCAGGGAAAATCTATTCATGCCACTTAACCAATATTGTCCATTTCGGTTGATCAAAACTAAGTCAAGGATTTTTCTTAGGAAAGTCTTGCCGAGCGTAACATATATGGCGCCCAACGAAAAGCCACCCGCAGGGTGACAATAATTTTCTTGAAAATTAAAACCATTCAAAGCACTTTAGGGAAATGAAGAAATGGTTATATTTTTTTTGTTTGTGATTTTAGTTTTTTTTGTAAGCATTTAACTAGCTATCTGTTGCATAAGTCTTGAAGTCTGGAATCTTCTAAACTGGATTCAACTGCTATGCAAATTATGATATGCACTACAAATTTTGTCGTTTTTTTTCACCCAAATTTTGTTCCTGATCATAAGGATTGTTGCAAGTCTGGTACTGATTCCAAGCAGAGGTCAGTAGTATTGCGGCAATAATGCTGTGCTCATGGGACATAATGTTGCACAAACCTGAATTATCTAAGTCCTTGCCTGACTATCTCTTTTAAAAAATGGTAGGCATGTTGCGAGATAATCCAGGTTTGAAATCATTTAGTAACACGACATAGTTTTTTTTGATGCTTGCAGAAGAAAGATAAAATTTTGAAAATAACTGTTGAGACATCTTATCCTGTCACAGAAACAGATTTGATTAGCCAACAGAGTAAGGAGAGACATGATATTTATCATGGCCTTCGTGCACATATTTCTCAGAATTTTTTTTTCATGAACAATTTTAATTTATTTCCTTACAAAACAACGCAAGCAAAAATTAACCAACGTAAAGTTAAATTAATAAACATAAAGCAGATTAAGCAAACTTAACACGTCATGAAGATACGTAAACCAACGTAAATCTGCACAAACTCGAGTAAGTCAGCACAAGGCTGCGTAACTTAAGTAAGTCAACGTAATTAACGTAAACTTACGTAAGTTACCGCCAAGCTGTGTAGATTCGCGAAAGTTAACGCAGGTTAACGTAAAGGTCGAATGAATTTTTTTTATTGTTTTCATGGTGTCTTGTTTTGACATAAGTCTTGATTACTGGGGGAAGTTAATCCTGGTTTCAATAGCGATGCAAAACATGGCATAAGTGGGGACAATCCTGAATTTTGGGAACGGCAGTTTACCTATGATTTTTTTTTCTGTTGATATATGGGGTTATCACAAGTCTGGCGCGATCTGATAGAAGATCAGCACTAATGCGGTGATGGTTTCATTTTCTATGGGATGAAAATTCAATAAAAACCTCAAATTATCTAAGTCCTTGCCTGACTATCACTTTTAAAAATGGTAGGCACGTTGCTAGATAACTTGAGGTCATGAAAAAGTAAGGGTATTATTAAAACCGTAGAATTGCGCAGATTCCAAGATTAGTTGCAGGAAGTAGAAATTCATTTTTTTTTAAAGATTGGTGAGACATCAGCCTGTGGTAGAAGCAGGATGATCAGCCAACCGATGTTAGGGAAGAGTCAGTGTACTTAGTGTACCTTCGCCTTCTCACGTATGTACGTATCTTCTGACAGAACAACCGTTTTCTTTCATGGCCAGTTCGTCTTAGCATCCATAAATTTTATGATATTTAAACAATAACAATTTTTTTTATAATCATTTAAAACCAAATTAATCAAATACATTTGATTTGATAATAATAAACCTAAAAATTCAAATACAAATTTTACAAAACAACAATTAATTACGAGCAAAGAAAGTTTTTTTTTACATATACACGAATGTACGAAAAGATATATTATTGTCATTATTTCTATAACACTTAGTTTTTTTTGAGCATTTTTTTTTTTTCATTTTATCTTAACGAGAAAACTTTTCCCATTTTATCTAAACTAGAAACCTACTCATTGATTATTCGTTGTTAGGACTCGAACTGCTCTTTTCTTTTCTGACCCTTTTGGCTAGGAAAGCGCGTATACTGGGATCGGGCTCGTGTCAATTTAGAATCTGTAGGTGCATTATGCACAAATATAACACGCGATCAGGCACAGATAAAAGCGATACAAATAAATCGGTTACACGAAATACCAACCCAAATCTGGTAACTTCTAGTGGGAGAGGTAGGAATTCCACAGGAGCTCAGGACAGTAAACCGATCAAAGTAGTTACGGGTCGTGGTCGAACTTCGATAGGAAATAGGTCGAGTAGCACAATTAGTCTAGGGACTTCAAAGTCTGATACCAGTACAAAGGCAATAAGGACCTCCTCTGTTCCGAGATCTCTAGAATCTAGTGATCGTTTTAACACGTCCTTGCGAGACACGACACAAGAAGGTTTAAATACCAGTTTAAATATGGCGTCACAAGACAATACTGGCCTTCCACCTCCTCAGCCGATTTCTTCCTCACCAAATAGCAATGCCATGGACACTTTGATAGCGTACGTAAGGGATGCCATGAGGAACACGCAAGAAGATTTTAGGAGAGAGATAGAAGACATTAGGAGAAACTTAGGTCAGTCACGTGAAAATCGAGGTACCCAACAATCCCCTGGTATAAACTCCCAAGCGTCAAATGTTCATTCAAACGCCTCTTCAGCTACCTTCTTCATAAAACTAAAAGACTGGAATGTCTCATTTAGTGGAGATGAAGATGTATCAGATTTTTTATTTAAAATTGACACACTCGCCGAACGCAGCCAGTGCCCAGAAGATTACCTAATGGCAAATTTTCATATTTTCCTAAAAGGAAAAGCTGAAACCTGGTTCTGGACATACATAAAACAGAATTCTAGGGCAACCTATCCGTTTTTAAAAAGAGCCATCATTAAACAATTCGGCACCCTAGAAAGTGATTTCGACATTTTAATGAAGATTTCCGCTAGGAAACAACACCTGAAGGAAAGCTACGATGACTTTCATTCATCATTGGTTAAAATGAACCTAAAGTTAGAGAGACCCTTAGATGACGAATCCTTAATCAAAATAATAAGGAAAAATATCAGGCCCGAACTTTTAAACATGACCTTCGTGTCTAGACCCGATGATTTAGATTCGTACCGTGACTTACTTAGGGAAGCTGAAAGATCACTCATTTCAAATAATGCGCTCAGGTACCCAACTAACCGACCTCGACAGGTTGATGAGATTAAGATCGAATCAGTAGGTGAATCGACAAGTTGTGATGAGGTGGACGAAGAATTCGATCCACAAATAGAAACGTTAAGACTTAACAAGCAATACGTCAAGGGAGACTATTCCAAAATTAAATGTTGGAACTGTCTGAAATTAGGACATAGCTACATCTATTGTCCAGAAACCACTCGCTCACTCTTCTGTTTTAAATGCGGACAGAGAGGCATTACGACTCCGGAGTGCAACAATGCTCATCCGGGAAACAGACGTCGGAGCGAGCAAGCGATCGGGAGTGCTCGTTCCACGAGTTAGATCCCGAAATTTGCTTTGACCCTGAGAGTAAACCCTCACAGGGGGATTTTCTCTCCGGTCCTCAACCTAACCCTGACATACAATCACTTTTTCGATTACACCAAGCAACAAACAACACTGACTTTCACAACCCTGAATTACAAGCACAACCTCGAATTGACCCAGCACCTGGCAACATTGATTTTTGTAACCCTGACTCACCAACCCAATCTCCATTCTATTCGACCCCAAACAACATTGACTCATGTAAACCTTCTAATACAAAAGTTTCTCGGCAAATCAGTAAATGCAGATCTCGTCATGCTCTTAGAAAAACTTTTAGAAAGACCCTTGAAACAACTTATTTGACAAACTCTGATGATGGTAGACCCTATGCTAAAATCCAAATTTTTGACAGTGAACTAACTTGCCTCTTAGATTCTGGAGCAAACGTGACAGTTCTAGGGAAAGGAAGCTTAGACTTCGTAAAAAAATACAACATCGACGTGAAACCAGTTAGATCCAGTATTTCAACCGCAAACGGTTCCAAAAATCAAGTTTTAGGGTATTGTTCGCTCCCTGTGAATTTTAAAGGAGTTATAAAATCGATAGTCTTTTATATAGTGCCGACTCTATCTCAAGAAGGATATCTTGGAGTCGATTTTTGGCGTGCTTACGCTATCGCCCCACAAATATTTCCCAAAATCGAATGCATAGAGGCAGACAATAGCAAAACTGAGGCACTTTACCATGATCTAACTCCAGAGCAAAAGCTTAAACTTGAAAACGTTATTATGAACTTTCCCTCATACGAAAAATTAGGACTCGGTTGCACCCATCTGTTAGAACACGATATAAACACAGGTGATGCAACTCCGGTAAAGGCAAAACATTACCCATTGTCCCCTCCAAAGCAGGCAGAAGTATTCGAAGAACTCGATAGACTACTAAAATTAGGCGTAATAGAGGAATCGAACTCTCCCTGGTGCAGTCCCATAGTCACCGTACGTAAACCAGGCAAAATAAGAATATGTCTAGACTGTCGCAAACTTAATGAACTGACGAAAAAGGATTCCTATCCGCTCCCGCATATTAACGGACTACTGAGCCGTCTTAAAGACACACATTTTATTAGCGGGGTAGACCTAAAGGATGCGTACTTCCAAATTAAATTGTCAGAAAGTTCTAAGGAAAAGACTGCGTTTGCCGTGCCTGGTAGGGCACTTTATCAGTATAGAGTGATGCCATTCGGTGTTTGCAATGGCCCACAAACGATGAGTCGCCTGATGGATAAAACCATTCCATCCAGGTTAAGGGAAAACGTCTTCATATACCTAGACGATCTTCTCATATGTAGTCAGGATTTCGATAGCCATATGCGCGTATTGTCTGAAGTTTCACAGTGTTTAAAATCGGCCGGCCTCACAATAAATGTGAGCAAAAGCAAATTTTGTCAACGAGAGATTAAATATCTCGGATATAGGATAGGTGGTGGCATCCTCAAAGTCGATCCAGAGAAAGTAGCCTCTATGGTCAATTTTCCTGTACCCAAAACACCCCGTCAAGTTAGACGGTTCATAGGCATGGCAAATTGGTACCGTGCATTTATTAAGAATTTCTCAGATCTAGCAGGTCCACTTACTGACTGCCTACGTAAGTCCGTAAAACCGTTTCGACTTAGTCCAGAAGCTATTAGTTCCTTTAATCTTTTAAAAACAGCTCTATCGAGTGCCCCCGTCTTGGCCCAACCAGACTTTTTAAAAGAGTTTGTTATTCAATGTGATGCGTCGCAAGTTGGCGTCGGAGGAGTGTTATTCCAATTAGACGACAATGGCAGAGAACACCCGATTGCGTTTGTATCTCAAAAACTAAATAAGGCACAGCGCAACTATACGGTGACAGAGTTGGAATGTCTGGCTGCTGTAATTTGCGTCAAGCGTTTTAGACAGTACGTTGAAGGACTCCCATTTAAGATCATAACGGACCACTCAAGCCTACGTTGGCTCATGAGCCAGAAAGATCTACATGGTAGGTTAGCTCGATGGAGCTTAAAGCTTCAAAATTTCGTATTTTCTGTAGAACACAGGAAGGGCTCCTTAAACGTGGTACCAGATACGCTTTCTCGCTTAGACGTGGATGAAATCCAAATTTGT
This sequence comes from Bellardia pandia, assembly GCA_916048285.2. Taxonomy (NCBI): domain Eukaryota; kingdom Metazoa; phylum Arthropoda; class Insecta; order Diptera; family Calliphoridae; genus Bellardia; species Bellardia pandia. Next base: position 42,381 of record CAJZHU020000040.1, read on the forward strand.
CTTAAAGTTCCTGAAGTAGATCTTAAATCCACCGAGTTTGACAGTCCAGAGTATAAAGAACTAAGAGAGGAAATCCTCAGAAATAGTGAAATATTACCCGATATACGTTCTTCTGAAAACCTAATTTATAGACGAGTAAAATTTCGAAAAGGCGATGATAACGAAGAAAGTCTTTGGAGATTGTGGTTACCCAAAACCTTAACTGCTGACGTTATAAAGTCTGCTCATAGCGAAGGCTGCCACGGCGGTTATAATAAAACACTGTACCGCATTCGACAAAAATATTTCTGGCCTCAGATGGCACGTGACGTCAAAATGTATGTCAAGAATTGCGACGAATGCAAAACGATAAAACCGTCAAATCAGACCCTACGTCCACCTATGGGAAACCAAATTACAACGACCCGTCCTTTCCAAAGATCATACTGCGATTTTTTGGGACCCTACCCATGCACCAAGTCCAGGAATTGTCAATTGTTTATAGTCATTGACCATTTTAGTAAATTTTTATTCCTAAAGCCGATGAGATCGGCTACAGCCAGTAACGTTATTGATTTTTTTCAGAAGGAGATCTTTTGCACTTATGGGGTACCGCAATATGTCCATAGCGACAATGCCAAACAATTCACGTCTAAGGAACTTAAGGAATTCTTTGAAGTTTACGGTATTTCTCACATAACCGGATTTTATTCACCTCAAGCGAACGCATCCGAGAGAGCAAACCGGGAAATTATTTCCAAAATTCGTTATTTTGTCAAAGACGAGTCCGATCACACCAACTGGGACAGAGATATTCACAAAATACTGTCAATTCTACGTAGTGATTTTCATACAGCTACCCAATGTTCGCCCTACTTTGCCATTTTTGGCCAAAATATGCTCCTACACGGCTCCTCGTACCAACTGTTGGAAAAATTGAATATCCTGTCAGATGATACGGTGGTGAAACATTCCGATAAACTTCAACATATAAGGGAAAAGATAAGCCATAACCTCAATATTGCTCATGAAAAAGCATGCAGGACCTATAACACCAGATCCAAACCCACAAATTTTGTAGTCGGACAAGAAGTATTTCGCAAAGATCACAGCCAAAGCGATTTTAAAAAGGGTATCAATGCGAAATTTAACCCCAAATTTTTAAAATGCAGAATACTAAGGAAAATTGGTAATGCATTATACGACTTAGAAGATTTAAACGGCAATTATATAGGGAAATATCACGCGTCGGATATCCGCGCATAACTGTTTCGATCCAAAAGCCCAAGGGATAGAATTATGTATAGCCCGGCTTCGTGGGTCGTGCCACACGTTT
>CAJZHU020000041.1:0-29447 GCA_916048285.2 Bellardia pandia
ACATTGCAGTTCGAACCAAGTGTTGGAAATGATTTATACTCGTTGCTGAATTTTCTGTGTGTGCAAAAAAAGTGAATAAGCATACAATTGAATCATACTTTTTTGTATTGTTCTTAAAATTCAACGTTAGTGAATAAGTCGGCTCGTTCATACTTGTTGCAGGTCTCTGATATATATCTTAAATATACCGTTAATATGTTGAAATTCTACGTGAAATATCCTCATATGCATGAAAATAACTGTTCCAAAATTTAAGAAGTTCGGCCCATAATTTGTCATACCTGCCATATAGAAGCATTTCAAAAAAACAAATAAATTCGGGTCAAAAAATATTCTTTTCGGATTTAACTCATATTCCGTCCATATTTTATAATCATGATATATATCGTTGGAAAGGTATTTTTAATACCTTTTATTTAATGTATTACAAATTATCAGACACCCAGTAGTTCCCGAGATATAGGCCTATATATTTTCAACTTTAAGGGCCCGCCCCCTCGAAAATAGGCGTGACCGCCAACAAATTTTTTTTTTCTGGTATCTCCTCTAAAAGCCCTATTTCATTTCATTTTGTTTTTTTTTTTTTTTTTTTTTGAGCAAAATCACTAAAACCGAATTGTACCCCTTTTTATACCCTTCACCTTCATGAGAAGGGTATATATAAGTTTGTCATTCCGTGTGAAATTTCCACAATATAATTTTCCGACCCTATAAAGTATATATATTCTGGATCCTTATAGATAGCGAAGTCGATTAAGCCATGTCCGTCTGTCTGTCTGTCTGTCTGGATGTTGAAATCAGTTTTTTGAAGTCCCAAGATATGTTCGGGATCCAAACCTTCAATAATTCTGTCAGAAGTGCTTTCGAGAAGTTTGCTATTTAAAATCAGCAAAATCGGTTTAGGTCAACCAGAGTTATGAACCAATATGTGAGACCAGCTCTATAAAAATTTGATATTTTTCGTCCATTTTATTGCAATATTTTGAAATATATTGCAGATAATACCATGCAATTTTGTATACGTTGTTTGTACTATGAAAGAAGAAAGTGTGCGGAAAATAGTAAGAATCGGTCCATGATTTCTCATAGCCCCCATACAAATATATAACCGTATGCCCCATATAACCATATTCCCGAAATATGGCTTAATGATAAATAAATGCCTATAAAATTGGAATATCAAGACAAAATTCAGCAAAAATAACTTTATACAAAAAGAAATCACAAACCGAAATTTTTTTTAGTTCGGTCCATATTTGACCATAGACCCCATATAAAGTCCACTTACAAAATTCACTTAAATACATATAAAACAGATATAAATAATGTTAAACGGCTAAAATTTGACATAAACACTCTTTATAGGCAAATAAATTTTTGTACCAAATGTTATGGTGGTCGGCCCAGAAATGGTCATAGCCCCCATACAAAAATCTTCCCGAAATATTGCTCTATTATACATAAATGCCTATAAAATTGGAATATCAAGACAAAATTAAGCAAAACTAAGGTATAAATATCGGTACCGACTCAAAACTTTGCACAGATCATTTTAATATATACAAAAATCATCCCACAAAATTTTGTGAATTTCGGTCTATTTTTAACCGTATGCCCCATATAAAGCCCTCTTCCGAAAATCACTTTAATACTCATAAATCTCTTATAAATAAGGGTACCAATCCAACATTTTACACGGATCATTTACATACATGCCTAAATCAAACTGCTGGATTTTCAGAATATCGGTCCATATTTGACTATATCCCCCACATAAGGTCCACTACCGAAATCCACGTTAATACTAATATATTCAGTATCGTCTCATCGAACTGTTCGGACGTGTTACTTTTAGTGCGGCTGAATTTTCGGTGAAAAAATCGTAATAGGTGAAAAAGTGTAAAAAGTTCAAATTAAACAAAAAGTGAAAAAAATAACTCGTAATAGGTTAAAATATATAAAAAAAACATTAAAAATCGTATAAAAATTGTATGAGTGTTCCTCTCAGATGTAATTCTGAGAAAGAGCTTAGCTCGTCTAGAAAAACTAAATGGGTCTCTGAGGAAGAAGCCATAAAAAAATCTCTGAAAATTTTCTCACTACAAGAGCCGTAGAACGGCGTCGTTCCTGTTCGCCCAATATAGTGATTTCAACAGATGAAAAAACATCATCTTCATCAAATAGTGCAGTCAAACCCAAAAAACAAGTAGGTATGGATAAGTACATAACCGTTCTCAAGCGACAGAGGAGCCCGAAGTCTGCTCAAGTGTCATCAAATGCAAAAGCTTCTAAGACCGTTAGTAATGATCAAAATAGGTTTGCTCTCCTCCAGACGGATGAGCCAGAACTTCCGAAGAAGACGTTTTTTATCTGAGAGAGCCGACTTCCAGTAAATTGGTACAAGCAATTGTTGCTGTAATAGGTGAAAACATGTTTAGCGTAACCTCAATGAAACATGGAAATATCTGCGAGACAAAGATACAAGTGAATAGGGAAGATGACTTTCGAAAATTGTCCAACCAGCTGGAAAGGGAGACTAGGGATTTCTATACCTACCAGCTCAAAAGCGCAAAAGGACTCCAAGTCGTTCTAAAGGGTATAGACCCATGTGTTGATCCTGTGGAGATAAAGACCGGTTTAATGGGCAAAGGGTTCAAAATCAAGAGCGTAGTGAATATTAGAAACCGTGAAAAGATCCCTCAGCCCATGTTCAGGGTAGAATTGGAACCTGGAGATGTTGTCTTAAAGAAAAACGAGTCCCATCCCATCTACAATCTGATGTACCTTCTGCATCGTAGAATCACCGTGGAAGAACCACATAAGCGTCAGGGACCCGTCCAGTGTCTCAACTGTCAAGAATTTGGTCACACCAAGGCGTATTGTAAATTGCCGACAGTTTGTGTTGCGTGTGGGGAGCTACATGCAACTGCTCAATGCGATAAGTCGAGAACTGACTCAAAAATCAAAAAATGCAGTAACTGCGGAGGTAATCATACCGCAAATTATAGAGGTTGTCCAATTTACACTCATTTGAAAGGCATAAGAACCAACAAGACTTCAGTATTGCCTAATCATCCTCAACAGCCAAATTTGGCATCGAGTGACAATTTCCCTCAATTATTACGGTCCACTAGTCATGTAAACGCGCCTAGTTCTAGACAAGTTTCTTACGCAAACGTCGTTAAATCTAATATGCCAGGTCTGGAGCAGGAACCTAAACCCCAATATTCTGAGCCGCATATCAACAATCTAGAGACAACATTGCAGACACTTGTCCAAACTATGAACACTTTTACGACCACCATGACATCCATGATGCAGGAAATGCTGAAAATGCAATCCACTATCTTGCAAGCCATTTTAAAGAAATGATTTATTTAAAAATTTGTTTCTGGAACGCGAACGGCCTCCGCCAACATAAAAATGAACTGGAATACTTCCTGATGGATAAGCAGATTGATGTTATGATGATTGCTGAAACTCACTTGACGTCGACAGGGTACTTCAAAATTAATGGCTACGAGTTCTACGATACTAAAGACGCCCGCGGAAGAGCTTGTGGAGGTTCGGCAATTCTTATAAAGAACAGAATAAAGCATTATCTAATGAATAACATAAGTGAGGATTACCTCCAAGCAACAAATATTTGCATTGAATTCTGTCAATACAAATTTGTTTTATCATCGATTTATTCTCCGCCTCGATTTTCAATAAAAGAACACCAATACCATAACTTCTTTAAATCCCTTGGAGCTAGATTTTTAGTTGCTGGTGACTTTAACGCCAAACACACATTTTGGGGTTCACGTCTGGTAACCCCAAAGGGTCGCGTACTCTTCAACACCATTGCTAAAATGGGCTTAGATGTACTCTCAAGTGGACATCCCACCTATTGGCCGACGGACCGACGGAAGATTCCCGATGTTATTGACTTTGGGGTAGTGAAAAATATCCCTGTAGAATGGATGCAAGTGGATCCCTCACTGGACTTGTCCTCAGATCACTCTCCTACTATCATTTCAATGCATTTCCCTCAAGTGTGTGGTTCTCCATTTATGAACATGACTAAGACCCGAGTAAGTTGGATAAAATACAAAAAGTATTTAAGTTCTCATTGCACGGAAAATGTTGTGTTGAGAACTACCGACGATATTGATGAGTCGATTGGCAACTTTACCGAGGACCTTCGACGAGCTGTGCATCACGCTTCCACTTATCACGTTGAATGTAGAAATAAGACAAACAGAACTTATTTCTCTGAACTCGAACATCTCCTATCAGAAAAAAGAAGAATGAGAAGAGAGTGGCAAATTCACAGGTCTCCTGAACTGAAAGCTAGACTACGGGAATGCAGAGATATACTAAGACATTTCTTAGAAACCCAAAAAACGGCCTCACTTAGATCTTACTTGGAAGGTCTTGATAGTACCCCACAATCTGACTACTCGTTATGGAGGGCGGCAAGAGGTTTAAAAAGTCCAGTGAGAGGAAAACCTCCTTTGCGAAATCCGACTGGTGACTGGGCTAGAAATGATTCCGAGAAAGGGACATTATTTGTTAACCATTTGAGAAATGTGTTTACTATAAACAACTCAAATAATAACGAATCTGATTTGCCACCACTTGTTATAAGGCCTCCTGTGCCTCTAAGACTAAACTCTCGTGATGTCCAAAACGCTATTGGTACTCTGAACCTTAGAAAGGCTCCAGGTATGGATAAAATCAGCAATAAAATGCTTGTGGAGTTACCTCGTCTAGCAAGAAGAATTATCCTCTTTATCTTCAACGCTATTTTACGCCTAGAATACTATCCTGCAGATTGGAAGGTGTCTATGATCACTATGATTCCTAAGTCAGGGAAGGACCACACCAAAGTGGAGTCATATAGGCCAATTAGTCTACTGCCGACAATTTCAAAACTGTTTGAAAAATTGTTAATGACTAAGTTGACTCCAATTCTGAATGACACTGAATGTATTCCTAATCATCAATTCGGCTTCAGAGCTAAACACAGCACCATCGAACAAACACACAGATTGGTAAATGTGATAAGAGGGTCGTTTGAAGACAAAAAATACTGCTCCGCCCTTTTCATTGATGTGTCGCAAGCGTTCGACAAAGTTTGGCATGACGGTTTAATGCACAAAATAAAATTAACTCTGCCTGCTAACACCCATAAACTCATGGAAAGTTATTTATACGGTCGCAAATTTAAAATCAAAGAAGGTGATTTTTTAAGTACCGCTCAGCCAATTGAATCAGGTGTGCCACAGGGTAGCATACTGGGTCCTACTTTATATTTGATATATGCCTCCGACATGCCGTCAGACCCCAAAATCCATACGTCAACTTTTGCAGACGATACAGCCTTTATCAGCGTCCATAAGGACCACCAAGTTGCATCACAGAATTTGCAGAATTATGTTTATAAGCTAGAGAATTGGCTAGAGCTTTGGAAAATCAGGGTTAACGAACAAAAATGTATTCATATAACTTTCACATTGCGAAAAGATACCTGCTCGTTCATCAGAATAAATAATCAAATTATCCCGCAACACAATGAAGTCAAATACCTCGGCATTCACCTCGACCGCCGTTTAACTTGGAAGTCTCATATTGAAGCGAAACTTACACAAATGAGATTAAAAGCAGTGCAACTTATGGTGTTTTCTTTTCTGAAATAAAATGTTACACCTTTATTATGTACATTTTTATAATGTTTACCCCACATTTTAAAGATGTCGCATTTTTAATGGTCAGAATAGAACATAAAATTACAACAGTGTAACACTTTTTTTCATGTACAGCTGTTTTTGTTTTTTTTTTTTTTTTTGTTAAAAAAGAAGAAGCAGATAACTCCCTGGTAAGATCGCTTGAAATAAGACAATGAATATTTATTAAAAAGACCAATGATACCTTCCCGACTAATACGCAAATTCTTCTTAAACTATAAAAATTATATATATATAAACATACATTACATATATAAGAAGTAGGAGATATTGTCCTATGCAATTTGACATACATCAACTTCAAAGTATTCATTAATTACGTTCTCTACAAAGCCTTTCACTCGCGGTTGTGGACTTCTTTCCATAATCATATAAAATATTTTTTCATCATCAGATGATGAAGCTGAATCCAACAAGTCATCCAAAATTTTTTCAGCACATAAAAAAGTAGTAATATTTTCCATTTTGAAAAATTTTTTTTTGGTTCTTAACACAAACAAAACAAATGTCAGCTGCAGCGATGTCAACTTAGCCCTTTTCAGGCTAGCTTTAGCCGGATTTTAGTAACTCAAAACGCGAAAAAAAAGAAAATTGGATGTGGTTTTATATGAATTTTTTTTTCATTTAGCCCTTTTTTCAAAAATGTTTACGCGTTTTGAGTCTCAAAAGTTGGCATCACTGGTTAGCTGTTTTATCGTGCGATTCTCCCCCTCTAAAAATACAGAGTGTGAAAGGTGCACCATTTTTTTAATTTATAGTGTGACATTAATAGAAAAGAACACACTACACTATAACAGTGTTGGCATTTTTTCAGAAAAGAACACAAACAAATTAAAAAAGATGCGAAATGGGAAAAACGTGTAACATTTTTGCCAGAAAAGAAAACGCCATTAATTGGCTAATCGGCAGAAACTCTACATTGAAATTGGATTGCAAACTTTTGTTGTACAATGCAATACTAAAGCCAATCTGGTGCTATGGAATTCAATTATGGGGTACTGCCTCAGCATCCAACATTAAAAAAATTCAAAGGGGTCAAAATAAAATTCTACGTATAATTACTGCAGCACCTTGGTATGTTAAAAATTCTCGAATCCACAAAGATCTAGGCGTGCCATTAGTAAAAGTCGAATTTACAAAATATGCGTCAAAGTATGTCAGCAAACTTGAAAACCATCCAAACCCACTTGCAAGAGACATCCTTAACTTTAGTGGCCACAATCGGTTGAGAAGGAGGGATACCCTTGCTTTAACTCAAGCGCAAAACAGATGACTGGATCAGTTGATGTGAAATTTTTTAGTATCATAAAAATTTTTGTCTAGCACTGGCTGGGCTTATTATTTTATTTTTAGTATTAAGATTTGAACGTTGAACAATGAAATTTTAACCAAACATTCTGTGTTCCATCGAAACGGTATTGAAAATGTGCAAAATAAAACACAAGTTTCAGACAACCTCGATATTTTTCAGTTATTTTTTTGAAATTTTCTTCTAGTGTATTGCAGATAATATCATGAAATTTAGCACATTTTATTTTTATTATACAAGGACAAGTCCTGCTGAAAATGACAAGATTCGCTCTACGACTTCTCATAGCCCCCATACAAATATCTTCCCGGGATATGGCTTTATGGTACATAAAGGTTTATAGAAAAGCAGTTTTCAAAATTAAGTAAAGTTTCCAAAATTCAGCAAAAATAATTTTTATGCAACCATATACCTCAAAACGATATGTGTTCGTAGCGGTCCATATTTCGACATAGGCTCATACAAAATCCACTTCCGAAAATCACTTAGATACACATAAATCTCTTATTTTCCTTTTTTTTTTTTTTTTTTTTTTTATTGAATCTTCAGAAATGAAATGACAATAAGTTTTCGAATCTTAATACTAAAAGAAAATAATAAGTCCAGCCAGTGCTAGACAAAATATTATGATACTACAAAAAAATTTACATCCACTGATCCAGTCATCTGTTTTGCGCTTGAGTTAAAGCAAGGGTATCCCTCCTTCTCAACCGATTGTGGCCACTAAAGTTAAGGATGTCTCGTGCAAGTGGGTTTGGATGGTGTTCAAGTTTGCTGACATATTTTGAGGCGTGTTTTGTAAATTCGACTTTTACCAAAGGAATGCCTAGATCTTTGTGGATTCGAGAATTTTTAACATACCATGGAGCTGCAGTAATTGTACGTAGAATCTTATTTTGACCCCTTTGAATTTTTTCAATGTTGGATGCTGAGGCAGTACCCCATAATTGAATTCCATAACACCAGATTGGCTTTAGTATTGCATTGTACAACAATAGTTTGCAATCCAACTTTAGTGAAGAATTTCTGCCGATTAACCAATTAAGTTGCACTGCTTTTAATCTCATTTGTGTAAGTTTCGCTTCAATATGAGACTTCCAAGTTAAACGGCGGTCGAGGTGAATGCCGAGGTATTTGACTTCATTATGTTGAGGAATAATTTGATTATTTATTCTGATGGACGAGCAGGTATCTTTTCGCAATGTGAAAGTGATATGAATACATTTCTGTTCATTTACCCTGATTTTCCAAAGCTCTAGCCAATTCTCTAGTTTATAAACATAATTCTGCAAATTCTGTGATGCAACTTGGTGGTCCTTATGAACGCTGATAAAGGCTGTATCGTCAGCAAAAGTTGAAGTATGTATTATGGGGTCTAACGGCATATCGGATGCATAAATCAAATATAAAGTAGGACCCAGTATGCTACCCTGGGGTACTCCTGCTTCAATTGGCTGAGCGGGGCTTAAAAAATCGCCTTCTTTGATTGTAAATTTGCGATCATATAAATAACTTTTCATAAGTTTGTGGGTGTTAGCAGGCAGAGATAATTTTATTTTATGCATTAAACCTTCATGCCAGACTTTGTCGAACGCTTGGGAAACATCAATGAAAAGCGAGGAACAGTATTCTTTCTCTTCAAACGACCGTCTTATCACATTTACTAATCTGTGTGTTTGTTCGATGGTACTGTGTTTAGCTCTGAACCCGAATTGGTGATTTGGGATACATTGAGTGTCGTTCAGAATTGGAATCAACTTAGCCAATAACAATTTTTCAAACAGTTTTGAAATTGTCGGCAGTAGACTAATTGGCCTATATGACTCTACTTTAGTAGGGTCCTTCCCTGGCTTAGGAATCATGGTAATCATAGATACCTTCCAATCTGCAGGATAGTATTCTAGGCGTAAAATAGCATTGAAGATAAAGAGGATAATTCTTCTAGCTACACGAGGTAACTCCACAAGCATTTTGTTGCTGATTTTATCCATACCTGGAGCTTTTTTAAGATTCAGAGTACCAATAGCGCTTTGAACATCATTAAAGCTAAGTCTTAGAGGTACAGGAGGTCTAATAACGAGTGGAGGCAAATCAGATGCATTATTTGAGTTGTTTATAGTAAACACATTTCTCAAATGGTTAACAAATAAAGTCCCCTTCTCGGAATCATTTCTACCCCAGTCACCAGTCGGATTTCGCAGAGGAGGCTTTCCTCTAACTGGTCTTTTTAAACCTCGTGCCGCCTTCCATAACGAATAGTCAGATTGTGGGGTACTATCAAGACCCTCCAAGTAAGATTTAAGTGAAGCCATTCTTTGGGTTTCTAAGAAATTTCTTAGTATATCTCTGCATACCCGTAGCCTAGCTTTCAGTTCAGGAGACCTGTGAATTTGCCACTCTCTTCTAACTCTTCTTTTTTCTGACAGGAGATGATCGAGTTCAGCGAAATAAGTTCTATTTGTCCCACTTCTGCACTCAACGTCGTATGTGGAGGCGTGATGTACAGCTCTTCGTATGTCCTCAGTAAACTTGCCAATCGACCCATCAATGTCCTCGGTAGTTCTCAACACTACATTTTCCGTGCAGTGGGAACTTAAATACTTTTTATACTTTATCCAACTTACTCTGGTTTTAGATATGTCCCGAAATGGAGAGCCATTCCCTTGAAGGAAACGCATTGAAATAATAGAAGGAGAGTGATCTGAAGACAAGTCTAATGAAGGCTCCACTTGTATCGATTCTACAGGGATATTTTTCACTACTCCGAAGTCAATAACATCGGGAATCTTCCGTCGGTCCGTCGGCCAGTAGGTGGGATGCCCGCTTGAGAGTACATCTAATCCCAATTTTGCAATGGTGTTGAAGAGTTCACGACCCTTCGGGGTCACCAGACGTGAACCCCAAAAAGTGTGTTTGGCGTTAAAGTCACCAGCAACTAAAAATCTAGCTCCAAGGGAATTGAAGAAGCTGTAGTATTGGTGTTCTTTTATTGAAAATCGAGGTGGCGAATAAATTGATGATAAAACAAAATTGACAGAATTCAATACAAATGTTTGTTGCTTGTAGGTAATCCTCACATATGTTGTTCATTAAATAATGTTTTATTCTATTCTTTATAAGAATTGCCGAACCTCCACATGCTCTTCCGCGTGGATCTTTAGTATCATATAACACGTAGCCATTAATTTTGAAGTACGCTGTCGCCGTCAAGTGAGTTTCAGAAATCATCATGACATCAATCTGCTTATCCATCAGGAAGTGTTCCAGTTCGTTTTTATGTTGGCGGAGGCCGTTCGCGTTCCAAAAACAAATTTTTAAATAAATCATTTCTTTAAAATGGCTTGCAAGATAGTGGATTGCATTTTCAGCATTTCCTGCATCATGGATGTCATGGTGGTCGTAAAAGTGTTCATAGTTTGGACAAGTGTCTGCAATGTTGTCTCTAGATTGTTGATATGCGGCTCAGAATATTGGGGTTTAGGTACCTGCTCCAGGCCTGGCATATTAGATTTAACCACGTTTGCGTAAGAAACTTGTCTAGAACTTGGCGCGTTCACATGACTAGTTGACCGTAACAATTGAGGGAAATTGTCACTCGATGCAAAATTTTGCTGTTGAGGATGATTAGGCAATACTGAAGTCTTGATGGTTTTTATGCCTTTCAAATGAGTGTAAATTGGACAACCTCTATAATTTGCGGTATGATTACCTCCGCAGTTACTGCATTTTTTGATTTTTGAGTCAGTTTTCGACTTATCGCATTGAGCAGTTGCATGTAGCTCCCCACACGCAACACAAACTGTCGGCAATTTACAATAAAGTAAAGTTTCCAAAATTCAGCAAAAATAATTTTTATGCAACCATATACCTCAAAACGATATGTGTTCGTAGCGGTCCATATTTCGACATAGGCTCATACAAAATCCACTTCCGAAAATCACTTAGATACACATAAATCTCTTATAAGAACGATTTTCAAGTTCAAATTCAACACAAATAATCCATATTTATATACATATATATATATATGTAAATCGTCACACCAAATTTCATGATGATTGGTTCATATTTGGCTCCCATATAAAGTTCACTTCCGAAAATGTCTTTAATGCTCATAAATCTCTTATAAACATCACTATAAAGTTGAAATTCAACCCAAATCATTCACATATAAATCGTCTAATAGTTTAATTTATTGTGACTCAAAGAAAATTGTTACACGCTGTTAAAATATAAACACTATTTCTCTCTAGTGAAGATTCAATAAATAATTAAAAGCAAAAAAAAAAAAAAAAAAAAAAAAACTAATATATGTATATCTTAAATATACCGTTATTATGTTGAAATTCTACGAGAAATATCCTCATATGCATGAAAATAACTGTTCCAAAATTTAAGAAGATCGGCCCATAATTTGTCATACCTGCCATATAGAAGCATTTCCAAAAAACAAAAAAATTCGGGTCAAAAAATATTCTTTTCGGATTTAACCCATATTCGGTCCATATTTTATAATCATGATATATATCGTTGGAAAGGTATTTTTAATACCTTTTATTTAATGTATTACAAATTATCAGACACTCAGTAGTTCCCGAGATATAGGCCTATATATTTTCAACTTTAAGGGCCCGCCCCCTCGAAAATAGGCGTAACCGCCAACAAATTTTTTTTTGCTGGTATCTCCTCTAAAAGCCCTATTTGATTTTGTTTTTTTTTTTTTTTGAGCAAAATCACTAAAACCGATTGTACCCCTTTTTTATACTCTGTTTGTTAAGTTACACTCAAGATTATTATGAACATCAGACAAACTCTGTAAATTATGGTAAGAATTGGTAATTAAATCAATTAAATGGTAAGAATTGGTAATTAAATCAATTAAAAATGGTGAAAATTAGACAAAATTTCAAAATATTTAACATAAATTATGTTGGTCGTAATATATCAAATACTAATAAAATTTGCACTAAGACTGAATAGAAAACACAGAATTAGGATATTCTAGTCTAGTGTAGTTTCTGTATTTCTTATTACGCTTAGGTGAAGGGTATTTAAGATTCGGCACAGCCGAATATAGCACTCTTACTTGTTATACCCTTCACCATCGTGAGAAGGGTATATATAAGTTTGTCATTCCGTGTGAAATTTCCACAATATAATTTTCCGACCCTATAAAGTATATATATTCTGGATCCTTATAGATAGCGAAGTCGATTGAGCCATGTCCGTCTGTCTGTCTGTCTGTCTGTCTGGATGTTGAAATCAGTTTTTTGAAGTCCCAAGACATGTTCGGGATCCAAACCTTCAAAAATTCTGTCAGAAGTGCTTTCGAGAAGTTTGCTATTTAAAATCAGCAAAATCGGTTTAGGTCAACCAGAGTTATGAACCAATATGTGAGACCACCTCTATAAAAATTTGATATTTTTCGTCCATTTTATTGCAATATTTTGAAATATATTGCAGATAATACCATGAAATTTTGTATACGTTGTTTGTACTATAAAAGAAGAAAGTGTGCGGAAAATAGTAAGAATCGGTCCATGATTTCTCATAGCCCCCATACAAATATATATATTCCCGAAATATGGCTTAATGATAAATAAATGCCTATAAAATTGGAATATCAAGACAAAATTCAGCAAAAATAAGTTTTATACATAAAGAAATCACAAACCGAAATTTTTTTTAGTTCGGTCCATATTTGACCATAGACCCCATATAAAGTCCACTTACAAAATTCACTTAAATACTTATAAAACAGATATAAATAATGTTAAACGGCTAAAATTTGACATAAACACTCTTTATAGGCAAATAAATTATTGTACCAAATTTTATGGTGGTCGGCCCAGAAATGGTCATAGCTCCCATACAAAAATCTTCCCGAAATATTGCTCAATTATACATAAATGCCTATAAAATTGGAATATCAAGACAAAATTCAGCAAAACTAAGGTCTGTGCAAAAAGAAATCGCAAAACGAAATTTTTTTTAGTTCGGTCCATATTTGACCATAGACCCCATATAAAGTCCACTTCCAAAATTCACTTAAACACGCATAAAACAGATATAAATAATGTTAAACGGCTAAAATTTGACATAAATACTCTTTATAGGCAAATAAATTGTTGTACTAAATTTTATGGTGGTCGGCCCACAACTGGTCATAGCTCCCATACAAGGACCACATCTGAAAAAGACATTTTTCCCTATATATATTGTATAAATATCGTTACCGACTCCAAACTTTGTACAGATCATTTACATATATACAAAAATCATTTCACACAATTTTGTTAATTTCGGTCTATTTTTAACCGTATGCCCCATATAAAGCCCTCTTCCGAAAATCACTTTAATACTCATAAATCTCTTATAAATAAGGGTACCAATCCAAAATTTTACACGGATCATTTACATACATGCCTAAATCAAACTGCTGGATTTTGAGAATATCGGTCCATATTTGACTATCTCCCCCACATAAGGTCCACTACCGAAATCCACGTTAATACTAATATATATCTTAAATATACCGTTATTATGTTGAAATTCTACGAGAAATATCCTCATATGCATGAAAATAACTGTTCCAAAATTTAAGAAGATCGGCCCATAATTTGTCATACCTGCCATATAGAAGCATTTCCAAAAAACAAATAAATTCGGGTCAAAAAATATTCTTTTCGGATTTAACCCATATTCGGTCCATATTTTATAATCATGATATATATCGTTGGAAAGGTATTTTTAATACCTTTTATTTAATGTATTACAATTGATTTAATTACCAATTCTTACCATAATTTACAGAGTCTGTCTGATGTTCCTAATAATCTTCAGTGTAATTTAACAAACAGAGTATAAACAAGTAAGAGTGCTATATTCGGCTGTGCCGAATCTTAAATACCCTTCACCTAAGCGTAATAAGAAATACAGAAACTACACTAGACTAGAATATCCTAATTCTGTTTTCTATTCAGTCTTAGTGCAAATTTTATTAGTATTTGATATATTGTTTGAAAGACAATTTTACGACCAACATAATTTATGTTAAATATTTTGAAATGTTGTCTAATTTTTACCATTTTAATTGATTTAATTATCAATTCTTACCATAATTTACAGAGTCTGTCTGATGTTCCTAATAATCTTCAGTGTAATTTAACAAACAGAGTATAAACAAGTAAGAGTGCTATATTCGGCTGTGCCGAATCTTAAATACCCTTCACCTAAGCGTAATAAGAAATACAGAAACTACACTAGACTAGAATATCCTAATTCTGTTTTCTATTCAGTCTTAGTGCAAATTTTATTAGTATTTGATATATTGTTTGAAAGACAATTTTACGACCAACATAATTTATGTTAAATATTTTGAAATGTTGTCTAATTTTTACCATTTTAATTGATTTAATTATCAATTCTTACCATAATTTACAGAGTCTGTCTGATGTTCCTAATAATCTTCAGTGTAATTTAACAAACAGAGTATAAACAAGTAAGAGTGCTATATTCGGCTGTGCCGAATCTTAAATACCCTTCACCTAAGCGTAATAAGAAATACAGAAACTACACTAGACTAGAATATCCTAATTCTGTTTTCTATTCAGTCTTAGTGCAAATTTTATTAGTATTTGATATATTGTTTGAAAGACAATTTTACGACCAACATAATTTATGTTAAATATTTTGAAATGTTGTCTAATTTTTACCATTTTAATTGATTTAATTATCAATTCTTACCATAATTTACAGAGTCTGTCTGATGTTCCTAATAATCTTCAGTGTAATTTAACAAACAGAGTATAAACAAGTAAGAGTGCTATATTCGGCTGTGCCGAATCTTAAATACCCTTCACCTAAGCGTAATAAGAAATACAGAAACTACACTAGACTAGAATATCCTAATTCTGTTTTCTATTCAGTCTTAGTGCAAATTTTATTAGTATTTGATATATTGTTTGAAAGACAATTTTACGACCAACATAATTTATGTTAAATATTTTGAAATGTTGTCTAATTTTTACCATTTTAATTGATTTAATTATCAATTCTTACCATAATTTACAGAGTCTGTCTGATGTTCCTAATAATCTTCAGTGTAATTTAACAAACAGAGTATAAAAAAGGGGTACAATTCGGTTTTAGTGATTTTGCTCAAAAAAAAAAAAAAAAACAAAATGAAATAGGGCTTTTGGAGGAGATACCAGCAAAAAAAAAATTTGTTGGCGGTCACGCCTATTTTCGAGGGGGCGGGCCCGTAAAGTTGAAAATATATAGGCCTATATCTCGGGAACTACTGGGTGCTTGATAATTTGTAATACACTAAATAAAAGGTATTAAAAATACCTTTCCAACGATATATATCATGATTATAAAATGTGGACCGAATATGGGTTAAATCCGAAAATAATATTTTTTGACCCGAATTTATTTGTTTTTTGGAAATGGTTCTATATGGCAGCTATGAAAAATTATGGGCCGATCTTCTTAAATTTTGGAACAGTTATTTTCATGCATATGAGGATATTTCACCTCGAATTTCAACATAATAACGGTATATTTAAGATATATATTAGTATTAACGTGGATTTCGGTAGTGGACCTTATGTGGGGGACATAGTCAAATATGGACCGATATTCTCAAAATCCAGCAGTTTGATTTAGGCATGTATGTAAATGATCCGTGTAAAATTTTGGATTGGTACCCTTATTTATAAGAGATTTATGAGTATTAAAGTGATTTTCGGAAGAGGGCTTTATATGGGGCATACGGGTAAAAATAGACCAAAATTCACAAAATTTTGTGGAATGATTTTTGTATATATTTAAATGATCTGTGCAAAGTTTTGAGTCGGTACCGATATTTATACAATATATATAGGGAAAAATGTCTTTTTCAAATGTGGTCCTTGTATGGGAGCTATGACCAATTTTGGGCCGACCACCATAAAATTTAGTACAACAATTTATTTGCCTATAAGGAGTATTTATATCAAATTTTAGCCGTTTAACATTATTTATATCTGTTTTATACGTATTTAAGTGAATTTTAGAAGTGGACTTTATATGGGGTCTATGGTCAAACATGGACCGAACTAAAAAAAATTTCGTTTTGCGATTTCTTTTTGCATAAAACTTATTTTTGCTGAATTTTGTCTTGATATTCCAATTTTATAGGCATTTATGTATAATTGAGCAATATTTCGGGAAGATTTTTGTATGGGGGCTATGACCAATTTTGGGCCGACCACCATAAAATTTAGTACAACAATTTATTTGCCTATAAGGAGTATTTATGTCAAATTTTAGCCGTTTAACATTATTTATATATGTTTTATACGTATTTAAGTGAATTTTGGAAGTGGACTTTATATGGGGTCTATGGTCAAACATGGACCGAATTAAAAAAAAATTTCGTTTTGAGATTTCTTTTTGTATGAAACTTATTTTTGCTGAATTTTGTCTTGATATTCCAATTTTATAGGCATTTATTGATCATTAAGCCATATTTCGGGAATATATATATTTGTATGGGGGCTATGAGAAATCATGGACCGATTCTTACTATTTTCCGCACACTTTCTTCTTTTATAGTACAAACAACGTATACAAAATTTCATGGTATTATCTGCAATAGTTTTCAAAATATTGCAATAAAATGGACGAAAAATATCAAATTTTTATGGAGGTGGTCTCACATATTGGTTCATAACTCTGGTTGACCTGAACCGATTTTGCTGATTTTAAATAGCAAACTTCTCGAAAGCACTTCTGACAGAATTATTGAAGGTTTGGATCCCGAGTATATCTGGGGACTTCAAAAAACTGATTTCAACAGACAGACAGACAGACAGACAGACAGACAGACAGACAGACAGACAGACAGACAGACAGACAGACAGACAGACAGACAGACAGACAGACGGACATGGCTTAATCGACTTCGCTATCTATAAGGATCCAGAATATATATACTTTATAGGGTCGGAAAATTTTTTTGTGGAAATTACACACGGAATGACAAACTTATATATACCCTTCTCACGATGGTGAAGGGTATAAAAAGGGGTACAATTCGGTTTTAGTGATTTTGCTCAAAAAAAAAAAAAAAAACAAAATGAAATAGGGCTTTTGGAGGAGATACCAGCAAAAAAAAAAATTTGTTGGCGGTCACGCCTATTTTCGAGGGGGCGGGCCCGTAAAGTTGAAAATATATAGGCCTATATCTCGGGAACTACTGGGTGCTTGATAATTTGTAATACACTAAATAAAAGGTATTAAAAATACCTTTCCAACGATATATATCATGATTATAAAATGTGGACCGAATATGGGTTAAATCCGAAAATAATATTTTTTGACCCGAATTTATTTGTTTTTTGGAAATGGTTCTATATGGCAGCTATGAAAAATTATGGGCCGATCTTCTTAAATTTTGGAACAGTTATTTTCATGCATATGAGGATATTTCACCTCGAATTTCAACATAATAACGGTATATTTAAGATATATATTAGTATTAACGTGGATTTCGGTAGTGGACCTTATGTGGGGGACATAGTCAAATATGGACCGATATTCTCAAAATCCAGCAGTTTGATTTAGGCATGTATGTAAATGATCCGTGTAAAATTTTGGATTGGTACCCTTATTTATAAGAGATTTATGAGTATTAAAGTGATTTTCGGAAGAGGGCTTTATATGGGGCATACGGGTAAAAATAGACCAAAATTCACAAAATTTTGTGGAATGATTTTTGTATATATTTAAATGATCTGTGCAAAGTTTTGAGTCGGTACCGATATTTATACAATATATATAGGGAAAAATGTCTTTTTCAAATGTGGTCCTTGTATGGGAGCTATGACCAATTTTGGGCCGACCACCATAAAATTTAGTACAACAATTTATTTGCCTATAAGGAGTATTTATATCAAATTTTAGCCGTTTAACATTATTTATATCTGTTTTATACGTATTTAAGTGAATTTTAGAAGTGGACTTTATATGGGGTCTATGGTCAAACATGGACCGAACTAAAAAAAATTTCGTTTTGCGATTTCTTTTTGCATAAAACTTATTTTTGCTGAATTTTGTCTTGATATTCCAATTTTATAGGCATTTATGTATAATTGAGCAATATTTCGGGAAGATTTTTGTATGGGGGCTATGACCAATTTTGGGCCGACCACCATAAAATTTAGTACAACAATTTATTTGCCTATAAGGAGTATTTATGTCAAATTTTAGCCGTTTAACATTATTTATATATGTTTTATACGTATTTAAGTGAATTTTGGAAGTGGACTTTATATGGGGTCTATGGTCAAACATGGACCGAATTAAAAAAAAATTTCGTTTTGAGATTTCTTTTTGTATGAAACTTATTTTTGCTGAATTTTGTCTTGATATTCCAATTTTATAGGCATTTATTGATCATTAAGCCATATTTCGGGAATATATATATTTGTATGGGGGCTATGAGAAATCATGGACCGATTCTTACTATTTTCCGCACACTTTCTTCTTTTATAGTACAAACAACGTATACAAAATTTCATGGTATTATCTGCAATAGTTTTCAAAATATTGCAATAAAATGGACGAAAAATATCAAATTTTTATGGAGGTGGTCTCACATATTGGTTCATAACTCTGGTTGACCTGAACCGATTTTGCTGATTTTAAATAGCAAACTTCTCGAAAGCACTTCTGACAGAATTATTGAAGGTTTGGATCCCGAGTATATCTGGGGACTTCAAAAAACTGATTTCAACAGACAGACAGACAGACAGACAGACAGACAGACAGACAGACAGACAGACAGACAGACAGACAGACAGACAGACAGACAGACAGACAGACGGACATGGCTTAATCGACTTCGCTATCTATAAGGATCCAGAATATATATACTTTATAGGGTCGGAAAATTTTTTTGTGGAAATTACACACGGAATGACAAACTTATATATACCCTTCTCACGATGGTGAAGGGTATAAAAAGGGGTACAATTCGGTTTTAGTGATTTTGCTCAAAAAAAAAAAAAAAAAACAAAATGAAATAGGGCTTTTGGAGGAGATACCAGCAAAAAAAAAATTTGTTGGCGGTCACGCCTATTTTCGAGGGGGCGGGCCCGTAAAGTTGAAAATATATAGGCCTATATCTCGGGAACTACTGGGTGCTTGATAATTTGTAATACACTAAATAAAAGGTATTAAAAATACCTTTCCAACGATATATATCATGATTATAAAATGTGGACCGAATATGGGTTAAATCCGAAAATAATATTTTTTGACCCGAATTTATTTGTTTTTTGGAAATGGTTCTATATGGCAGCTATGAAAAATTATGGGCCGATCTTCTTAAATTTTGGAACAGTTATTTTCATGCATATGAGGATATTTCACCTCGAATTTCAACATAATAACGGTATATTTAAGATATATATTAGTATTAACGTGGATTTCGGTAGTGGACCTTATGTGGGGGACATAGTCAAATATGGACCGATATTCTCAAAATCCAGCAGTTTGATTTAGGCATGTATGTAAATGATCCGTGTAAAATTTTGGATTGGTACCCTTATTTATAAGAGATTTATGAGTATTAAAGTGATTTTCGGAAGAGGGCTTTATATGGGGCATACGGGTAAAAATAGACCAAAATTCACAAAATTTTGTGGAATGATTTTTGTATATATTTAAATGATCTGTGCAAAGTTTTGAGTCGGTACCGATATTTATACAATATATATAGGGAAAAATGTCTTTTTCAAATGTGGTCCTTGTATGGGAGCTATGACCAATTTTGGGCCGACCACCATAAAATTTAGTACAACAATTTATTTGCCTATAAGGAGTATTTATATCAAATTTTAGCCGTTTAACATTATTTATATCTGTTTTATACGTATTTAAGTGAATTTTAGAAGTGGACTTTATATGGGGTCTATGGTCAAACATGGACCGAACTAAAAAAAATTTCGTTTTGCGATTTCTTTTTGCATAAAACTTATTTTTGCTGAATTTTGTCTTGATATTCCAATTTTATAGGCATTTATGTATAATTGAGCAATATTTCGGGAAGATTTTTGTATGGGGGCTATGACCAATTTTGGGCCGACCACCATAAAATTTAGTACAACAATTTATTTGCCTATAAGGAGTATTTATGTCAAATTTTAGCCGTTTAACATTATTTATATATGTTTTATACGTATTTAAGTGAATTTTGGAAGTGGACTTTATATGGGGTCTATGGTCAAACATGGACCGAATTAAAAAAAAATTTCGTTTTGAGATTTCTTTTTGTATGAAACTTATTTTTGCTGAATTTTGTCTTGATATTCCAATTTTATAGGCATTTATTGATCATTAAGCCATATTTCGGGAATATATATATTTGTATGGGGGCTATGAGAAATCATGGACCGATTCTTACTATTTTCCGCACACTTTCTTCTTTTATAGTACAAACAACGTATACAAAATTTCATGGTATTATCTGCAATAGTTTTCAAAATATTGCAATAAAATGGACGAAAAATATCAAATTTTTATGGAGGTGGTCTCACATATTGGTTCATAACTCTGGTTGACCTGAACCGATTTTGCTGATTTTAAATAGCAAACTTCTCGAAAGCACTTCTGACAGAATTATTGAAGGTTTGGATCCCGAGTATATCTGGGGACTTCAAAAAACTGATTTCAACAGACAGACAGACAGACAGACAGACAGACAGACAGACAGACAGACAGACAGACAGACAGACAGACAGACAGACGGACATGGCTTAATCGACTTCGCTATCTATAAGGATCCAGAATATATATACTTTATAGGGTCGGAAAATTTTTTTGTGGAAATTACACACGGAATGACAAACTTATATATACCCTTCTCACGATGGTGAAGGGTATAAAAAGGGGTACAATTCGGTTTTAGTGATTTTGCTCAAAAAAAAAAAAAAAAACAAAATGAAATAGGGCTTTTGGAGGAGATACCAGCAAAAAAAAAATTTGTTGGCGGTCACGCCTATTTTCGAGGGGGCGGGGCCCGTAAAGTTGAAAATATATAGGCCTATATCTCGGGAACTACTGGGTGCTTGATAATTTGTAATACACTAAATAAAAGGTATTAAAAATACCTTTCCAACGATATATATCATGATTATAAAATGTGGACCGAATATGGGTTAAATCCGAAAATAATATTTTTTGACCCGAATTTATTTGTTTTTTGGAAATGGTTCTATATGGCAGCTATGAAAAATTATGGGCCGATCTTCTTAAATTTTGGAACAGTTATTTTCATGCATATGAGGATATTTCACCTCGAATTTCAACATAATAACGGTATATTTAAGATATATATTAGTATTAACGTGGATTTCGGTAGTGGACCTTATGTGGGGGACATAGTCAAATATGGACCGATATTCTCAAAATCCAGCAGTTTGATTTAGGCATGTATGTAAATGATCCGTGTAAAATTTTGGATTGGTACCCTTATTTATAAGAGATTTATGAGTATTAAAGTGATTTTCGGAAGAGGGCTTTATATGGGGCATACGGGTAAAAATAGACCAAAATTCACAAAATTTTGTGGAATGATTTTTTGTATATATTTAAATGATCTGTGCAAAGTTTTGAGTCGGTACCGATATTTATACAATATATATAGGGAAAAATGTCTTTTTCAAATGTGGTCCTTGTATGGGAGCTATGACCAATTTTGGGCCGACCACCATAAAATTTAGTACAACAATTTATTTGCCTATAAGGAGTATTTATATCAAATTTTAGCCGTTTAACATTATTTATATCTGTTTTATACGTATTTAAGTGAATTTTAGAAGTGGACTTTATATGGGGTCTATGGTCAAACATGGACCGAACTAAAAAAAATTTCGTTTTTGCGATTTCTTTTTGCATAAAACTTATTTTTGCTGAATTTTGTCTTGATATTCCAATTTTATAGGCATTTATGTATAATTGAGCAATATTTCGGGAAGATTTTTGTATGGGGGCTGATGACCAATTTTGGGCCGACCACCATAAAATTTAGTACAACAATTTATTTGCCTATAAGGAGTATTTATGTCAAATTTTAGCCGTTTTAACATTATTTATATATGTTTTATACGTATTTAAGTGAATTTTGGAAGTGGACTTTATATGGGGTCTATGGTCAAACATGGACCGAATTAAAAAAAAAATTTCGTTTTGAGATTTCTTTTTGTATGAAACTTATTTTTGCTGAATTTTGTCTTGATATTCCAATTTTATAGGCATTTATTGATCATTAAGCCATATTTCGGGAATATATATATTTGTATGGGGGCTATGAGAAATCATGGACCGATTCTTACTATTTTCCGCACACTTTCTTCTTTTATAGTACAAACAACGTATACAAAATTTCATGGTATTATCTGCAATAGTTTTCAAAATATTGCAATAAAATGGACGAAAAATATCAAATTTTTATGGAGGTGGTCTCACATATTGGTTCATAACTCTGGTTGACCTGAACCGATTTTGCTGATTTTAAATAGCAAACTTCTCGAAAGCACTTCTGACAGAATTATTGAAGGTTTGGATCCCGAGTATATCTGGGGACTTCAAAAAACTGATTTCAACAGACTGACAGACAGACAGACAGACAGACAGACAGACAGACAGACAGACAGACAGACAGACAGACAGACAGACAGACAGACAGACAGACGGACATGGCTTAATCGACTTCGCTATCTATAAGGATCCAGAATATATATACTTTATAGGGTCGGAAAATTTTTTTGTGGAAATTACACACGGAATGACAAACTTATATATACCCTTCTCACGATGGTGAAGGGTATAAAAAGGGGTACAATTCGGTTTTAGTGATTTTGCTCAAAAAAAAAAAAAAAAACAAAATGAAATAGGGCTTTTGGAGGAGATACCAGCAAAAAAAAAATTTGTTGGCGGTCACGCCTATTTTCGAGGGGGCGGGCCCGTAAAGTTGAAAATATATAGGCCTATATCTCGGGAACTACTGGGTGCTTGATAATTTTTAATACACTAAATAAAAGGTATTAAAAATACCTTCCAACGATATATATCATGATTATAAAATGTGGAGCCGAATATGGGTTAAATCCGAAAATAATATTTTTTGACCCGAATTTATTTGTTTTTTGGAAATGGTTCTATATGGCAGCTATGAAAAATTATGGGCCGATCTTCTTAAATTTTGGAACAGTTATTTTCATGCATATGAGGATATTTCACCTCGAATTTCAACATAATAACGGTATATTTAAGATATATATTAGTATTAACGTGGATTTCGGTAGTGGACCTTATGTGGGGGGACATAGTCAAATATGGACCGATATTCTCAAAATCCAGCAGTTTGATTTAGGCATGTATGTAAATGATCCGTGTAAAATTTTGGATTGGTACCCTTATTTATAAGAGATTTTATGAGTATTAAAGTGATTTTCGGAAGAGGGCTTTATATGGGGCATACGGGTAAAAATAGACCAAAATTCACAAAATTTTGTGGAATGATTTTTGTATATATTTAAATGATCTGTGCAAAGTTTTGAGTCGGTACCGATATTTATACAATATATATAGGGAAAAATGTCTTTTTCAAATGTGGTCCTTGTATGGGAGCTATGACCAATTTTGGGCCGACCACCATAAAATTTAGTACAACAATTTATTTGCCTATAAGGAGTATTTATATCAAATTTTAGCCGTTTAACATTATTTATATCTGTTTTATACGTATTTAAGTGAATTTTAGAAGTGGACTTTATATGGGGTCTATGGTCAAACATGGACCGAACTAAAAAAAATTTCGTTTTGCGATTTCTTTTTGCATAAAACTTATTTTTGCTGAATTTTGTCTGATATTCCAATTTTATAGGCATTTATGTATAATTGAGCAATATTTCGGGAAGATTTTTGTATGGGGGGCTATGACCAATTTTGGGCCGACCACCATAAAATTTAGTACAACAATTTTATTTGCCTATAAGGAGTATTTATGTCAAATTTTAGCCGTTTAACATTATTTATATATGTTTTATACGTATTTAAGTGAATTTTGGAAGTGGACTTTATATGGGGTCTATGGTCAAACATGGACCGAATTAAAAAAAAATTTCGTTTTGAGATTTCTTTTTGTATGAAACTTATTTTTGCTGAATTTTGTCTTGATATTCCAATTTTATAGGCATTTATTGATCATTAAGCCATATTTCGGGAATATAGTATATTTGTATGGGGGCTATGAGAAATCATGGACCGATTCTTACTATTTTCCGCACACTTTCTTCTTTTATAGTACAAACAACGTATACAAAAATTTCATGGTATTATCTGCAATAGTTTTCAAAATATTGCAATAAAATGGACGAAAAATATCAAATTTTTATGGAGGTGGTCTCACATATTGGTTCATAACTCTGGTTGACCTGAACCGATTTTGCTGATTTTAAATAGCAAACTTCTCGAAAGCACTTCTGACAGAATTATTGAAGGTTTGGATCCCGAGTATATCTGGGGACTTCAAAAAACTGATTTCAACAGACAGACAGACAGACAGACAGACAGACAGACAGACAGACAGACAGACAGACAGACAGACAGACAGACAGACGGACATGGCTTAATCGACTTCGCTATCTATAAGGATCCAGAATATATATACTTTATAGGGTCGGAAAATTTTTTGTGGAAATTACACACGGAATGACAAACTTATATATACCCTTCTCACGATGGTGAAGGGTATAAAAAAGGGGGTACAATTCGGTTTTAGTGATTTTGCTCAAAAAAAAAAAAAAAAACAAAATGAAATAGGGCTTTTGGAGGAGATACCAGCAAAAAAAAAATTTGTTGGCGGTCACGCCTATTTTCGAGGGGGCGGGCCCGTAAAGTTGAAAATATAAAGGCCTATATCTCGGGAACTACTGGGTGCTTGATAATTTGTAATACACTAAATAAAAGGTATTAAAAATACCTTCCAACGATATATATCATGATTATAAAATGTGGACCGAATATGGGTTAAATCCGAAAATAATATTTTTTGACCCGAATTTATTTGTTTTTTGGAAATGTTTCTATATGGCAGCTATGAAAAATTATGGGCCGATCTTCTTAAATTTTGGAACAGTTATTTTCATGCATATGAGGATATTTCACCTCGAATTTCAACATAATAACGGTATATTTAAGATATATATTAGTATTAACGTGGATTTCGGTAGTGGACCTTATGTGGGGGACATAGTCAAATATGGACCGATATTCTCAAAATCCAGCAGTTTGATTTAGGCATGTATGTAAATGATCCGTGTAAAATTTTGGATTGGTACCCTTATTTATAAGAGATTTATGAGTATTAAAGTGATTTTCGGAAGAGGGCTTTATATGGGGCATACGGGTAAAAAATAGACCAAAATTCACAAAAATTTTGTGGAATGATTTTTGTATATATTTAAATGATCTGTGCAAAGTTTTGAGTCGGTACCGATATTTATACAATATATATAGGGAAAAATGTCTTTTTCAAATGTGGTCCTTGTATGGGAGCATATGACCAATTTTGGGCCGACCACCATAAAATTTAGTACAACAATTTATTTGCCTATAAGGAGTATTTATATCAAATTTTAGCCGTTTAACATTATTTATATCTGTTTTATACGTATTTAAGTGAATTTTAGAAGTGGACTTTATATGGGGTCTATGGTCAAACATGGACCGAACTAAAAAAAATTTCGTTTTGCGATTTCTTTTTGCATAAAACTTATTTTTGCTGAATTTTGTCTTGATATTCCAATTTTATAGGCATTTATGTATAATTGAGCAATATTTCGGGAAGATTTTTGTATGGGGGCTATGACCAATTTTGGGCCGACCACCATAAAATTTAGTACAACAATTTATTTGCCTATAAGGAGTATTTATGTCAAATTTTAGCCGTTTAACATTATTTATATATGTTTTATACGTATTTAAGTGAATTTTGGAAGTGGACTTTATATGGGGTCTATGGTCAAACATGGACCGAATTAAAAAAAAATTTCGTTTTGAGATTTCTTTTTGTATGAAACTTATTTTTGCTGAATTTTGTCTTGATATTCCAATTTTATAGGCATTTATTGATCATTAAGCCATATTTCGGGAATATATATATTGTATGGGGGCTATGAGAAATCATGGACCGATTCTTACTATTTTCCGCACACTTTCTTCTTTTATAGTACAAACAACGTATACAAAATTTCATGGTATTATCTGCAATAGTTTTCAAAATATTGCAATAAATGGACGAAAAATATCAAATTTTTATGGAGGTGGTCTCACATATTGGTTCATAACTCTGGTTGACCTGAACCGATTTTGCTGATTTTAAATAGCAAACTTCTCGAAAGCACTTCTGACAGAATTATTGAAGGTTTGGATCCCGAGTATATCTGGGGACTTCAAAAAACTGATTTCAACAGACAGACAGACAGACAGACAGACAGACAGACAGACAGACAGACAGACAGACAGACAGACAGACAGACAGACAGACAGACATGACGAACATGGCTTAATCGACTTCGCTATCTATAAGGATCCAGAATATATATACTTTATAGGGTCGGAAAATTTTTTTGTGGAAATTACACACGAATGACAAACTTATATATACCCTTCTCACGATGGTGAAGGGTATAAAAGGGGTACAATTCGGTTTTAGTGATTTTGCTCAAAAAAAAAAAAAAAACAAATGAAATAGGGCTTTTGGAGGAGATACCAGCAAAAAAAAAAATTTGTTGGCGGTCACGCCTATTTTCGAGGGGGCGGGCCCGTAAAGTTGAAAATATTAGGCCTATATCTCGGGAACTACTGGGGTGCTTGATAATTTGTAATACACTAAATAAAAGGTATTAAAAAATACCTTTCCAACGATATATATCATGATTATAAAATGTGGACCGAATATGGTGTTAAATCCGAAAATAATATTGTTTGACCCGAATTTATTTGTTTTTTTGGAAATGGTTCTATATGGCAGCTATGAAAAATTATGGGCCGATCTTCTTAAATTTTGGAACAGTTATTTTCATGCATATGAGGATATTTCACCTCGAATTTCAACATAATAACGGTATATTTAAGATATATATTAGTATTAACGTGGATTTCGGTAGTGGACCTTATGTGGGGGACATAGTCCAAATATGGACCGATATTCTCAAAATCCAGCAGTTTGATTTAGGCATGTATGTAAATGATCCGTGTAAAATTTTGGATTGGTACCCTTATTTATAAGAGATTTATGAGTATTAAAGTGATTTTCGGAAGAGGGCTTTATATGGGGCATACGGGGTAAAAATAGACCAAAATTCACAAAATTTTGTGGAATGATTTTTGTATATATTTAAATGATCTGTGCAAAGTTTTGAGTCGGTACCGATATTTATACAATATATATAGGGAAAAAATGTCTTTTTTCAATGTGGTCCTTGTATGGGAGCTATGACCAATTTTGGCCGACCACCATAAAATTTAGTACAACAATTTATTTGCCTATAAGGAGTATTTATATCAAATTTTAGCCGTTTAACATTATTTATATCTGTTTTATACGTATTTAAGTGAATTTTAGAAGTGGACTTTATATGGGGTCTATGGTCAAACATGGACAAACTAAAAAAAATTTCGTTTTGCGATTTCTTTTTGCATAAAACTTATTTTTGCTGAATTTTGTCTTGATATTCCAATTTTATAGGCATTTATGTATATATGAGCAATATTTCGGGAAGATTTTTTGTATGGGGGCTATGACCAATTTTGGGCCGACCCACCATAAAATTTTAGTACAACAATTTATTTGCCTATAAGGAGTATTTATGTCAAATTTTAGCCGTTTAACATTATTTATATATGTTTTATACGTATTTAAGTGAATTTTGGAAGTTGACTTTATATGGGGTCTATGGTCAAACATGGACCGAATTAAAAAAAAATTTCGTTTTGAGATTTCTTTTTGTATGAAACTTATTTTTGCTGAATTTTGTCTTGATATTCCAATTTTATAGGCATTTATTGATCATTAAGCCATATTTCGGGAATATATATATTTGTATGGGGGCTATGAGAAATCATGGACCGATTCTTACTATTTTCCGCACACTTTCTTCTTTTATAGTACAAAACAACGTATACAAAATTTCATGGTATTATCTGCAATAGTTTTCAAAATATTGCAATAAAATGGGACGAAAAAATATCAAATTTTTATGGAGGTGGTCTCACATATTGGTTCATAACGTCTGGTTGACCTGAACCGATTTTGCTGATTTTAAATAGCAAACTTCTCGAAAGCACTTCTGACAGAATTATTGAAGGTTTGGATCCCGAGTATATCTGGGGACTTCAAAAACTGATTTCAACAGACAGACAGACAGACAGACAGACAGACAGACAGACAGACAGACAGACAGACAGACAGACAGACAGACAGACGGACATGGCTTAATCGACTTCGCTATCTATAAGGATCCAGAATATATATACTTTATAGGGTCGGAAAATTTTTTTGTGGAAATTACACACGGAATGACAAACTTATATATACACTTCTCACGATGGTGAAGGGTATAAAAAGGGGTACAATTCGGTTTTAGTGATTTTGCTCAAAAAAAAAAAAAAAAAAAAAAAAAAAAAAAAAAAAAAAAAAAAAAACAAAATGAAATAGGGCTTTTAGAGGAGATACCAGCAAAAAAAAAAGTTTGTTGGCGGTCACGCCTATTTTAGAGGGGGGCGGGCCCTTAATGTTGAAAATATATAGGCCTATATCTCGGGAACTACTGGGTGTCTGATAATTTGTAATACATTAAATAAAAGGTATTAAAAATACCTTTCCAACGATATATATCATGATTATAAAATATGGACCGAATATGGGTTAAATCCGAAAAGAATATTTTTTGACCCGAATTTATTTGTTTTTTGGAAATGGTTCTATATGGCAGGTATGACAAATTATGGGCCGATCTTCTTAAATTTTGGAACAGTTATTTTCATGCATATGAGGATATTTCCTCGTAGAATTTCAACATAATAACGGTATATTTAAGATATATATTAGTTTTTTTTTTTTTTTTTTTTTTTTTTTTTGCTTTTAATTATTTATTGAATCTTCACTAGAGGGAAATAGTGTTTATATTTTAACAGCGTGTAACAATTTTCTTTGAGTCACAATAAATTAAACTATTAGACGATTTATATGTGAATGATTTGGGTTGAATTTCAACTTTATAGTGATGTTTATAAGAGATTTATGAGCATTAAAGACATTTTCGGAAGTGAACTTTATATGGAGCCAAATA